>JASDQU010589506.1:61273-83495 GCA_032191745.1 Picea mariana
AAATTTGAAAATTAATAAATTTCATTCTATAATAAAACAAACTAAACCTAAATTCATAACTCCACATTTCTCCCCGAAGATAAAGAAATGTAAAATTAAAATATATCTGTAATCCGAATTGATAGATCATTCTACACGTATCCACCGTTTTGTTTTATTTTGGAGTGAATTTCTTTTAACATTTGCTACACTATATCTCGATTTCATTTCAGTTAGCTCATGACACAGATAGGGGTGATTTCAGTGAATTATTGTTCTTCTGGTATTACAAGTTAGGTTTTTGTCGGAAGTTGCAAGCAGTAGTGTAACTTCGGATAAGAAAAAACCCTCAAAATGCGTTATATTCCCGGCCTACAACTTTTGTCGGTTTGGCGGCCGACGCTATGTACAAAGCCGTGGGCGGTCCGTAACACGGAAAGACAAATGCACGTGACCCGTTTCAGTCGGTCACCACCCATCAGAAAATAAAAAGAAAGGGTTGGAGATATCACACTTAAGAATCAACCTCTTCGGGAATAAAATAATTGTGCTGCGCCAAAAACAATCACTAAATGTCAAAAACAAATCAATTCGAATTTGATTGAAGAGCAGACTCATGTCGCTTATCTAAGACTTTGTCCGATAGTATCTCAAAAATTGGAACAATTTTCACTGTGGACAAGCCACATTTCACGTGAACGCACCCTTTCTGTCGAACCGCAAGTTGCACGTTGTATGTCTGAGTTCCATGTACAGACGTCATTGCAACATCAACCCTATTTGACTTTGAGTTCCTGCTGATACCGAAAAAGTTAAGACGCTATTCTAAACTTTTACGGAAGCGGCATAGTCCAATGAATAGCAGGCTATAGCAAAACAAGTGCTACTGTAATAGCTATGTCCCTGCCTCAATTGTTAAATAGCAGCAGAGGAGTTACAGTGGCAATGGGCTATAAGCAAGATAGTTTGGATGTGTTTTTGGCCAATGCAAACATGAAGCGACTCCAAGTCCCTGAATTTATAATGATAAGTATAAATATTACACTTTAAAAACAAAAATGTAGTTATTATCTAAATTTAGTTAAGTGGTTGTTGATGAAAATGATTTTTTTCATTAGTTAGGATGATTTTTCTAATCTATAGATAAATTTATCATTTTAATTTTTTTTAAAAACTAAAAATATACAATTTTAACGATTAATATTTACAATTTCAACAATTTCTATAAATTTCAAAACAAATTTTATATAAAGCAAATTAAAAAATAAAAATTAAAGAAATAAATATATTTAATATTTAAATTTATCATTTTAATTTTTTTTAAAAACTAAAAATATACAATTTTAACGATTAATATTTACAATTTCAACAATTCTTATAAATTTCAAAACAAATTTTATATAAAACAAATTAAAAAATAAAAATTAAAAAAATAAAAATATTTAATATTTAAACCAAAGTGAATCATAATTAATTAAATTAAAATGAGTCAATAAAACACTGATCAGGTACATCTTTTTAAGTGTATAAAGCTCATTCCGAAAAAGGGGCCATACGGTATATAAAATTTTACATAAAGTAAAATGAAAAATAAATAAATTAAATATTTAAACTAAATTGGATCATAATTAATTAAAACAAATTTTATATAAAGCAAATTAAAAAATAAAAATTAAAAAAATAAAAATATTTAATATTTAAACCAAAGTGAATCATAATTAATTAAATTAAAATGAGTCAATAAAACACTGATCAGGTACATCTTTTTAAGTGTATAAAACTCATTCCGAAAAAGGGGCCATAGGGTATAAAAGATTTTACATAAAGTAAAATGAAAAATAAATAAATAAATTAAATATTTAAACTAAATTGGATCATAATTAATTAAATTGAAACTAGAAATACTGATTAGGTATATACTTTTAAGTGTATAAAACTCATTCCCAGAAAGGGGGCCATAGCCTATTTAAGATTTTAAATATAACCGTGAAACATAACCATAAAGGGCCATAGTCTATTTAAGATTTTAAATATAACCGTGAAACATAACCATATATTTATCTTTGTTTTTATTGACATTTATGTGTTATGAATAATGTGAAATCAAAATATTAGTGCTTTAATTAAATTAAAAAAATAATATAAATTGTGTATGGAATTTTTGAAATGTTTAATATTTTGAGTGGATAGTTTATTGATCCAAAAAACTGTATGAAGTATTAATGGATATTAATGTTAATTTATTATTCATAAAGGAAATTATTAATTAACATAGATTTATTTTAACCTCGACATTATTAAATATAGAAGGATGAAATATATATAGCAAATTAATACTATATATACATATACATATATGTGTATTATCTGTTCATTGGATGTAGCTTCAGTGGTTGTGAGAAATTAACGGTTTCTTGTAAGTGACATGTTCCTTTAAATGAGTTTATAAGATGCTTTTGTTGTTGAGCTCCCGATATTCCAAATGTGCTAGACCACCCTATGTTCTCTCATGTAAAAAGAAAAATATGTGTGATTTAAAAAGTTTTGGAAAAAAAATTCATAAAATTAAATTATTTTATAATTGTCCAAAAAATTATTGAATAAAAAAACATAAAATTATAACCCTTTATTATGGACCACCCTATGTTCTCTCATGTAAGAAGAAAAATATGTGTGATTTAAAAAGTTTTGGAAAAAAATTTCATAAAATTAAATTATTTTATAATTGTCCAAAAAATTATTGAATAAAAAAACATAAAATTATAATCCTTTATTACGGCGTCTCCCTATTGGAATAGATGGTTTAATCAACCTTTTAATTACAAATTCCAATCTTATGGCCAACAATTAAAGATGTTGGCATATTCTTCGTCGTCATCCCAAATCATTCGATTTCAATTTCAAAACATTCTCAATGTGACGAATAGTACCATTCGACAATGTCACAGGAATGTCTCTGTATCCAATGATCTAATGAGCATGGTCATCTCCAAGATATATGTTGGCACGATTATGTGTTGCTTTAAAATTAGCATACCAATTCTTATTACAAGTCATATGTACTGATGCTCTGGAATCCACAAACCAGGCAACAATATCACCTGTTTTAGCAGATAAAGAAGCGTTATACACAAACATCCTAAGATCTCATGAATAAAAATTCGGGGGTTCATCAATATGATCACTAGCAATAAACAATCTGAGATCATGATTTGAAGAATTTTCTGCATAATGACCTGAATGTGTTCTAGTTTTATTCCTAGCCTCATCACTCTTCTTCCTATGACAGTCTTTAAAAATATGTCGAGGTAAACCACCATAAAAACAAATCTTTCGCTCATTATTGTTAGATTGCATACCTTGATTCAACCATGGAGATTGTCTTCTCTACGTTGAACTGCCTCTCTGCCATGAAGTGTCTCCTTTACCTCTTTCTCCTGATCTTCCTCTTGCGGATCTCTTATTTGGCCACAGTGCCAAATCTTTATTCCGAGGCTTCATATTCCCGCACCTCTCTTCCTCTTGCAGCAAAATATCTGCCAGTTCTTCAAACATAGGAGGTTTCTCCCTTGCTATGATACCTGTTGTGAACATTTGATAATCTTCTAGCATACCATTTAAGTTAATAGTGACCAGATCAGTGTTGGAAACAATTTCCCCTATATTCCCTAGCTTCTCTTTCAGCTCTTTAATGCGACCCAAAAATGAACTAAAAGATTCATTTCCATCCATCTTAATGCCTAACAATTTAGTTTTCAGGAACATAATACGATTTGTGTTGCTAGTTTCATATAAATCTTTAAGCGTTGTCCATGTTTCAACAGAAGTTGTAGCTTCTCTAATATGTGGAATTATGTTATATTTAACAGACATGCGCAACAATACCTTTACTTTGTTTTCGCATTTATCCCAGTCTTAGATCTGTGATGTTGTCGCACCGACAACTGCATCTAGTTTCGTTTTAGTTCCCTTAGAAATGGTCCAGACACCATAGACTTCCATGAGCATCTGCATCTTGAATTTTCAGTTAATGAAATTCAACCCATCTATCTTGTTGGCTTCATTGAGGTAGGTCTCTGCCAGGGGATTCGCCATCGCTGCAAAACATTCTCTACAAGTGAATCGCCAAAAATATGCAACTTTATGTCGCTATGCCTTCAGTTACCATCGATCCGTCTCTACCTTGGCTCTCAGTTTTCTTAAAAGAAGTATAAAAATACTTGAAAAAAAAACCTTAACACTTCATTCATAAAAATAAAAAATAAAAAATAAAAAAAAAGAAAAAAGAAAAAGAAAAAGAAATCATCATACTTATTTATAAAAAGCTCTCATATAAAATCTCACATATAAACAATATCCACTCTAATAAACTTTAATATCCCCTTTTAAAGTTTATACCTCAAAAACATCTCCACTTTTAAACCATTGGCCACCCATTAAACTATAATGGAATTTTACTCCAACGAATATATCTATGGAGAGAGGGCTTCAAATACCAAGCTTTATGTCATATAAAAGAAATTATGCACACATAACTTGTCCCACGAATTTGATAAAAGGAACGACTACCTTTAACTCTTATTGCACGAATAACTTGACCAGCAAATACCCAAACTCGATTTATCCACAACGCTTCACGATTTGGATTTCACCGCGAAACACCCTTCACCATTTCACACGCGGAATGCCCTCTGCATTGTCAAATTTGAACGCGATCTATATTTTCAAGCTTCCTGATTTGCTCACGGCCCTGTAACCAAGCTCGCGATTCAAATGGCAATAGCGATTGCCAGCTCGTCCTTGCTCACGCAGAAAAAGCTCACGATCCAAAGGGGATTATCGCGACCCTTCTCCAACTCGAACCCACGCGGCCTGCGCAAACACACGGGTTTTCGCAGGTCAAGCAGGCACTAGAATGCGGGTAGTCTACACCTCAAGAGGCACTTGGGTACGAGAATCTTTAAAGTTGTCCGCATTGTAATACACCTCCCTTTTAGAAATTGACTCATCCTTTTTCTGTGGATCCTCACTTTTGCGGTTCTGATACCAATTTAGAATTAGGCGAAACAACACATACAGATGAGATTCTGCTTACAATCTATATTATTTAATAAATACTAATTACATCATTATATATAGGAAACGAATCTATTTAATCGGTTACATCAAACCACAAAAAATTAGAATCGACGTATAGTTCAATTACCCAAGTCACTATTGCAAATGACTCTTTCTTCATTATTTCCAAGTACTCTTATAGTTTCCTGTTCTGTAACTCGATTAAAATAACTTATTAAACTTTATAATTTTCTTGGTTTATTTTTATATTTTTGTCAATTTTGTTTGAAATCTTTTCAAGTGTTTAAACTGTTGTTAAAGCGTTTATAGTTTCTTCAAAACTCTACATTTATTTATATATTCAAAAATCTAATTTAAACATTAAAATTCAAAAATATAATTTAAACATTAAAATAGGGAGATTTTACTTAAACTCTATATTTATTTACATATTAAAAAATATAATTTAAAAATTAGAATATGGGGATTTTATTTTAATTTAGTTATATGAAAAAGTTTAAAAATTCAAATATTATTCATTATTTTGAATTTACTTCTATATTTAAACATACAATTTAAATATTAAAAAAAATATTTTATCAAAATTTACAATTTAAATTAAATATTAAGAAAAAAATTATTGTATTTATTTTTATTTAACCTTATATTGTGGAAAAGACAAAGAGTTAAAACATTTAGACAATGCAGATTGAAATAACATTCAACCGGAAGCAAGTAACTATGTATAATAGAATTTATTGTAAAAAGTTTTGCAAGTCCTCGGAAATAACACTGCTGTCGTGAGTATATTTATTTGGTGTTGGTAGGAAAATATTTGTATATACCTAGTTGAAAATTTTTAATATGCTTCCAGTCTTACAACCATGGCCGAAAATTGGTTTGAACCAAAATCTAATTTAAAGCGTATAGTTGAGTACCTAATCCACACTAGAAAAATGAAATGAAATCAAGAATTATTCTATTTGAAAGTGTCAATCTCTGTAATGTTCAAAGTTATCATTTTACAAAACTTGATAAAATAGGCTAATCTCAGCGCATGTACTCTATTTGGCACCTCAAAAAAGATTAGGGATTTCCATTAAGGATGTAAGAAAAATAGCTTCGATTAAAAATCACAACTTGATATGTGTGATTATCTTTTCCAAACTTATTGTGTTTTTCATATGTATCCATTGTAATTTTTGTTTGCAATCTTGCACCTCTTGAGGGCATGCGGTACAACGATATTTTTCAATTAGTTACTTGATAGCATCAAAGACACTTCCTCCACAGTATGTCTCTTTACGTAGATCATAATCATACTTCGTTCTAGGCCACCAACGATTCACATTCCTACTCTAGTGGAACTCTCATACACTTAGACATGTGTTAATTGCATTAACAGTTAGTCATTTTGATGAATACATGTATGAGAAATCAAGAGAATTGTGGAACAAACGAAATAAAAACACATATAAAGTGCAGGAGGCATGAACAATGTGTAACACTCGACTAAATCTTTCTTATTGTGAAACAATTACAACATGAGCACTACACACTCGATTTACAACAGGGTAGAGTCAAATGACTCGCCTCACTTCACCAAGACACTCACACATAGATAGTCACCAAGAATCTATGTTGCAACCATCTCTGCAGCCACTTGCAGTGCACCTCAGACATGCCCCCAAATGTAAATTTGTTGTCTCCTTGTTTCTGTAAAATCTATATCTACATTTCGGAAAACTTCATAGATTTCGGTGGAGCCTAGAACATGCCTCCAACATATGTTTCCATACTTCATCAAAATCAACCGAAGAGAAGTTCTCCCAACTCTGTCCAACAAATCCACCTCAAGGCAACAAAAATCCTCCCAAGTGGAGCGACTTGTATCTTTGACAGAGCTCCTCCTCTTCTCTTACTTTAGAATAACATAGCTCTATTTCTCCCATCCTCTTGCCAAAACATGACATCCTTGGTTGCGTGCTCTTGTTTTCTTATAGTCTCTCCAAAGGTCACAATCACAAACCTTTGCTAACACATGTTTAAATGACTAATCACCTCCTTCACTAACCCATGTTCAAACAGATGCTTGAACCCCTCCATGGACTCAATTGCTAAAATGAACCCATGCACTCATCAACTATCATGCCCCTTAGAACTCACGTAGCCAACCTTGGTGTGCCCCTCATGTCGACGCACCACAATTTATTTTCAACTTCAAACTCAGGCAAGCCCATTAGCACATTTTCATTCCCAAGGCATCCACTTGCCCAAATTTGGTGTGAGAGGGCGAAGGTATCCATGCTCATATAGACAAATACCTTGCACCCTCCCCTACCTCAACTAGTTGTTGTCCCAGACAACATAAAAAAAATCCACAATAGCCAAGTCTTCTCCCAATTTCATGCCTCCAATCCAACTATCCAACTAAGTCTGTTGGAAATGCCAAGTTTCATGCCCACTGGAAACCCCAAATTCTTCCAAAGTAGAAAAATCAATTTTTCCTACAAAGTGGAAACCCCAAGTTTCCAGAAACCAAACTCTACACCATCCAACTTTTCACAATCTACTGTGTGAGTCAATGCAATAACTTCACCCAAATCCAAGGATGAAAATCGCCCAACTCTGTTGGACTATATCACTATGATATTGTTTCCTTACTATTGTATGATTTCGCTGCTATTGTAACATATTTCTACAACTGATTGTTGCCCACATCACTTCAAAATTTCTCCCAAGTGTTGAAATCATGTGAACTTGTTGTTGCGCCCATACTTCTACCAACTATGTCATGTCTCTGTGTGTTTTCCACCCCCATGTATTGATCTGGTTGGGTAGATAATCCAACCATCATGCCTAATATGTGTGCATGTGCATCCTCATGCATGAAGTTAGTATTTTCCATCGCATCACCATCACTCTAAATAATCCGATAACAGATAGTCTCTAATGAGGTATGCATTCTCATGGCACTACACACAAAGAAAGGGTATGAACTCATAGTCTAGGGTTTGTATCTAGTCAAAGTTATGATATCTAAGGTAGATCAATTTAGGGAAAGAGATATAAAAATTCATGTAGATGCAAATCCGAGCATAGGAAGTGTAGTGAGCTTAGTAGAATTTGTATATTTAACATATTTCCCTAGAGTGATACCTATTCCTATCGGGATTTCTTCATCCCGGTATTCATGTGGAAGAGAATAGAGAAAAAATTATACTAACACATAGGTACATTTTTCTTTGTTGGGATTGAATAAAAGAGATATAAGCTTATTATGTGAAAAAAATGGGATCCATTTTCAAAAATTTTTTCTTGGTCCTCCTAACTTCAAAAAATGGTCATGAAAAAACCTTTATATTTGAGCTTGAGCTCGAAGTGATCTTTGGGTTTCCAATGTGATTTTATCCAACAACAAGGTCTCGTTCTGTGGGAAAAATTCCAAGAAACATATTGATGACCACATGATCTTTGATGTACTTAAAACAATTTTCCATTCACTCTGAGTGGATTTCGTATTTGGGCATCACAAGTTCCCTGAAAATGAAGTGAGCAAGTTGCCATTTGGGTTGAGCATCATTACGTTGCAGAGGATCTTCCATGCAATCATCAAAATATGGGTTTGGTGGTTTGCATTAGTATCATTGTTATCTCGAGTAGGAATGCAAGAGTGGTCATCATGAGATGATTTATGAGTGCCTTCGCCACCATTCTTTAGGGCTTGACTCTAGGGATGGTGCATTTAAGAAGTGGAGAGAGCCCTAAGGAATTTTTTTTAGGAATTACATATTTTTTAAAATCATTCAGACTAATTGTTATAGCAATATTTGCCTCACCCTATGCGAAGGTCTTTTTCAATTTTCCTATGCCAAGTTGAAGTCCCTTTTTGCAAATCCGTGAGCTAAAAGCAATATTTTTCCACATATGTAGGCTCTACCTATTATACAACATGCGTATAAGCTGCGTACATTGGGTTTTGTACCCAAAATTAAAAAATGGTGTGAGGTTTCCATTAAACGTCATGAGATCTATGATCCTTGACCTTCCATATACTAGAAATTTTCCTACTGACTCCTTCAATTCCACTTGAAGGCTATAAATGGGCCAAATCCAAGCTATAGAAAAAAGGAGAAGAATTCAACGTATATCTCGATTTCATTTCAGTTAGCTCATAACACAAATAGTGGTGATTTCAGTGAATTATTTTTCATCTGGTATTCCAAGTTTGGTTTTTGTAGGAAGTTGCAAGCATTCGTATAAGTTCGAATAAGAAAAAACCATGAAAATGCGTTGGCCAACGCTAAGTACAAAGTCATGGGCGGTCCGTAACACAGAAAGACAAATTCATGTGACCCATCCCAGTCGGTCATGACTCAGCACCCATAAGAAAAGAAAAATAAAGAGGGTTAGAAATATCACAGTTAAAAATCCATGTGCCACATTAATTGTGTTGCGCCCGACATTCCACAGGAAGATGATAAGTATCTTCCTGCAGCGATTGAGATCCTGCAACAGTTCGATTGGGAGGTGCCAGATTGGGTCATTGTGCCTGGTGGGAACTTGGGGAATATCTATGCCTTTTATAAGGGGTTCCAGATGTGCAAGGAGCTAGGTTTGGTGAATGATATTCCTCGCCTTGTCTGTGCGCAGGCTGCCAATGCCAATCCTCTGCATTTACACTATAAGTCTGGTGGAATGACTTTAATCCTGTGACTACCAATTCCACCTTTGCATCGGCGATACAAATTGGTGATCCCTTGTCGATCGATCAAGCTATTTATGCAATGAAGAATTCAGATGGAATAGTCGAGGACACTACTGAGGAGGAGTTGATGGATGTTGCAGCTCTAGCAGATCTGAAAGGTATGTTTATATGCCCTCATACTGGAGTGGCTCTTGCAGCATTAACGAAGCTCAGAATTAAGGGTATTATTGGGCTCAATGACAGAACTGTTGTTGTCAGTACTGCTCATGGGATGAAGTTTACACAATCCAAGATAAACTATCACTCGAAAGCGATCCCTGAGATCTAGAAGAAGATCTGGCTTACATGGACCTGTGGGGATCCTGGTTGACCATACAATTAAGGGGACGTGAGGATCCCGTGTGTTCTCCATTTGGAATGGAGATGGTATCCCAGAACCAAAGTGTTTCCGAAGAGAATGTTCAAGAAGTTCTTCTACAGATTACATAGAGGTATTTTATTTGTTGTTTGATTTGAAGTTCACTTATTCCAAGAGAATTCCCACCATGGAATGGAGTGGAAGATTTAGCGTCTTATGATTCTGTTACATTTTGAGATATTTGCGGAACATGATAGAGGATTTGTTTTTCTGAGATGTCGGGTAAATGGGTCTGGCAATCCATATCTTGGCCGTGCATGGCATGATTTCTCTTGCATTGTTTACATCAATTCAAAGTTCAACATCAATATCGAGCCTGACGCCTGGTCAGACTTTGGTCACCCAAAACGAAAAACCACTGCATATTATGGTATGTACAAATGCAGTTGATGGGGCAGAAGGAGTGTGGAGAAGGGAGAAATGGTTGATTGAAAATCATGGGTTTCAGCCATAATATGTTGTTTCAGAATTGAATGAGAGAGACTTCTGACGCGTGTTTTATGGTTCACTCTACAACAGCTGCAGAGAAAAATACAGAGCCATGGGAACTTTCATGAGTGTCTACTACAAAAGAAAGAAGGGAAGAAACACTAAAAAGAAGGTTCGAGAGGAAGAGCAAAAGAAACTTGACAATGCATATGCCAAGCTGGACCAACTTGTGATGGACTATGAATGTTGGCTAGGATGCTTGATTGAGGAGACCTTAGAATAAGATGCTTGATTGAGGAGACATTACAAATTTTATCTCGAAATTCAGTTCATTTTGATTTAGCTCCAGTGGAGAAGGTGTGCCCAGGAGTGGTGCCTTATGTTGATATTCTCGCGCTCATTGCTCAAGATTCTGTCTATATGATCACAACGTACGAGGGACCAAGTTGTCCGTGATCTGTCTGCCCGTGAGCATGTGTGAACATAAACCAAATTGTTGTTCGTTGTTCTTCTTTGCTATTTGTAGACCTATGAAACATAGTTTCCTGTGTAGTTGATGTGAAGACGTGAAACACATACAAGGAGAGTTTCCTGTGTAAGGAATCCACTTTTGGCAACAATGTCATGCACGAAGACACATTGGCAGTTTCACTTCAGATGGAACGGAATCACCTTGCCCCAGCACGGGGAGAGCCTTTTCTTGTTGTCTAAAGCTAATAGCCGAGTCCAAAACCGCAGCTGAGCATGCTTACACATCATGACTTGACGTTACAAAGTGGAAGAATTGATTTGTTAGTTGTTTTATGAAATGGTTTTATTTGTTGTTCAGAATTTTTTTTTATATTATGTAAAAATGGATTCAGCATGTCGAACAACTTTCAAGTTATTTGGATTTTGAAATAATCACTTAAATCTATTAATCCAACAATTTCTAATCCAATTTCAAACAAATATTTCCTAAAAAAAAATCTATCTTTAACTTACAACTTAACTTAAATCTTAACTTAAATCAAATATGGCTCTCAGAATCATGGTCGCGTCTGCGAATTGACTAAATTTACTGCATTTTTTTCATCTGAATTGGACCTAATTTGTGACCACCAGGCACGAATGCCAGCGGGCGGAGATTAGTGAAGATAACCATAGGGAACAGAACCTGCAACCACCACTTTCTTTCAGGATTTATATAGAAGTTTCACAAACAAATTAAACTGAAACTTAAATAATTATCAGAAATCAGAAATTTAAGATAAGACGCTGCATCTCCACCTGACGGAGTTTGTGAAGATAGCCCCGGGAAATCGAACCTGCTACCACCAACGTCTTTAGTCATTTTAATTTAAATAGCAAATAGATGAGGAAAAGCCCAATCCAACAGGATTTTTATTTTCATGATTCATTCTTCAGAGGAATCCAACTATTTTGATTTGGAAAAGAGCAAACTGATAAATACGATGTAAGTGTTAGATTTGTAAAGAAACCAAAAGAAAATGAGGAAAAATATTAATAATAATAAGTATGCGTGTCTGGGTTGGAGAAAGGATTAGGAACATAGAAACTTACTAATAATGCAGTATTACAAAGACAGTTGATTTAATTAAAGGTTCATGCAGATAAATTTAAGAACAAGTAATATGGTGAAACCTATATTGAAAAGTAACCCTGAGAGGATAGAAGAAATAGAAGCAAAACTCAGAATGTTTGATGAAAGAATTTTCGAAATTCTAATTAGAACAAATCCCTGGTTATGAGGAAATAAGGAAAGTAGTGTTCTCTTTTTCATTTATTGGCTAATATGAAATGCATCGAATGATAATCATGGAAAAAGACAATGTCTAGCCAGGGGCTGAGAAACCCAAGAATCAAATCTCAATAAATTTGTTATAAACAAGATCGAAGCAAGAAGAATACCCACAAAGAAAGAATTCAAAATTCTGTCAAATTTATAATGTTTTGCAAAAATGTTTTTTTAATAAGACAATATGTAAAATTATATAAAAACTAAGTAATTAGTTTTACAACTATACCTTTAAGAACAGAAAAACAGAATAGCAAAGGAAATTTTAGAACAGTTTTTCTTTATAAAAATTATATTAATGTGTTCATATGAAAGTACTCGTTGTAGTAAAAAAAGAAAAAGGAAAAAAACGGCATGTTTATCTAAATTTTCTGTTATTCCTTCTGTCTAATGATAATGTCATTTACAGAAGATGGTTCAGTTTACAATGGCAATGCCGATATTGTGGCCATCGATGTCTCATCGGGGAGACGGCAAATTGTATAGAACACCATTTCTTATGTAGTCGAGATATCTTCGCGCTGTTAACCAGGCAGGACGTTGTCGTTCCAGCCAAAGGAATGAAGGCGTGATTGAACTTTTTACCTTTTTCAATTCAGTTCTATGAAATCTCGAAGAAGGTATAAAAGCGTTCTCATGATAATCAAAGCCAAGCTGCAGATTCAATGATTTTCCATATGGATGAAGGCATTTAGTCAGACTATAAAGTTCCCTGTTTGTAATCCGACTCTTTGCGGCAATGCAAATGAATAAGCTCATCGACATCCATAGTTTTGAGCGCTGCTTTCTTTTTCTTCCTCAACATTGTCGTAAGATGCCTGAAAACAGTTTCTTCACATGGAATGGTGAGTCCCATTTGGTATTCAAAGCCATATTCCTCCTCCGCTTTCTCCAGTAATGCCCTGAACAGTGAATGATTCAAGTAAGTGGTGGGAATGATAAATCTACTTCGTTCACTGCCAACATAAACTGCACAATGCCCTTTCGGAACATCTTTTGGAAGATCAGTGCCGGATTGCATGATCTCACCTTCAAATTCCGAACACCTTCTCTTCTTCGGAGAGAGTACACACCCAACTGCCTTATGGGCATTGGAAAACCTGCGAATCGCTTTCGTTATCTCCTTCAGAAACAGAGCCCGAGGCTGCCCCATATTTTCTGTTGCTGAATTCAAGACAACTCAATTACAGATCAACTCGAAAGATGAGTTACCCGCTGAGAAACTTTGTGCTAAGATATAGATTTGTTCTCTCTATCTATCACAAATCAGAATGAGAAAAGAAAGTGTAGTAACTTAAAAAGTTGTTCTGTATATATAGTAATCTAGGGTATAGATATTTGCAGAGAAATCGATCGCTACATGATAAGTTGTGATGGTGGAAGAACAAGTGGTCCACATGTAGTTATGTGGATATACAAGATGTCCCATCCACTATTTATAAAAGTAGATAGAAGCATAGGATGCGATTACAGTGGAGTGAACGGAATCGGATGTCCAAATCTAATATTCATGAAACAGTCACCAATGTATAGATATCTGAAGAGTGCGTGCATATCATGTGGTTCATACCATTGATTATATTGCCAATCTAAACTCGTAGGGTAAGTGATGACCACTTATAATTGTCAAAATTCACATGATCGGGTTGGAATTCACACCGTGGGATCCGAAATCTAAAATTACGGCGTTGGATTATTTAGCAGTGAAAATTCCGTGGAGAGTTTTGATTTCGAGAATCGTCGATGGTGATAACAGTGCATTTCAAACGCTCACTGTACTCTCAGTGAACACCTGGGGACCATGTGTTCCTGCGGTACAAAGCTCCGGTAAACATACAAAGCTGTGGAATATAGAAGAAAAAATTTGTGAATCTTTCAAAGATTGAAAGAATTTCACGAATTCTTTGTTTACTGTTTCAAGTTTACTGTTTCAATCTTTAACAGATGTGAGCGAAATTTTCTAGTTCTTTAAAAATTTTCGTCTTCTCGGGCTTTTTTTTTGGATCTTTGACGATTCTTGAAAAGATTAGTTCTTCTCTCTCGGTCTCGTTCTTTAGAGCGTAGTAAGCTGTGCAACCTCGCATGAGTTTCTTACGGCAATCTTTAGAGAGTATTACAGATAGCTTTTCAAACCTTGTGAAAAGTCTGTGTCACTGCTCTCAAGATGTGTGTAAGCTCTGCTTTGTGAGGATCGTGTGATTCTCTGATAAATTGTGAAGCAGGAAATGCAGAGAGAAAAGAATAGTATATTAGAATGTATGAAGAAGTTCTGAGAAGATGTTCCAATGCAATGAGAGATGGCTGAGCTCAATAGACTCAAGCAAGACAAAAATATAAAGTACAACTATCCAGTGCAATGTACAGTCAGACTATTAAGATTACATTATACTTAACAATAAGAACTATACATGTAAAGACAAGATTTCATCATCCTAGTATTCGCGTGGAAGCAAATAGAGAGGACAGCATACTGACTCCTAGGTAAAGTTTTATTTTTCGGGATTGAATTTCTGAACCCAATATTAGAGATATAAGCCTGTTGAGTGAAAAAAAATGGGGTCCACTTTCAAAAACCCTTTCTCTGTCCGCTTCAGCTCGAAGTGATCTTTGGGTTTCCAGTGTGAGTTTATCCAAGCAACAAGGTCCCGTTCTGTACTTAACACATCTTTTTCTTCACTCTGAGCGGATTTTGTATTTGAGCAACACAAGTTCCTTCAAAATGAAGTGACCAAGTTGCCATTTGGGTTGATCATTAGGTTGCGGAGGATCTTCCATGCAATCATCAAAAAATGGGTTTGGTAGTTTGCATTAGCATCATTGTTAGCTTGAATAGGAATGCAAGAGGGTTCGTCCTGAGATGATTTATGAGTGCCTTAGCCACCATTGTTGAGGACTTCACTCTAGGGATGGTGCATTCAAGAAGCGGAGAGAGCCCTAAGGAAAACTTTTTAGGAATTATATATCTTTTAAAATCTTTGAGACTAATTAAACTTATAATTTAAAACATAGATGCAAACATTTTATCAGATCTTTTACCATAATAAATTAAATAAAAAAAATAAAAAAAAAATTTATATATTAAAATAAACTGAATATAAATTCATAATTCCAAACCTTCTTTATAAATTTCGTTAAAAATAAATATGTACTACGGATTTATATATTATTATGCATGTCTCTCGTATTTTATTTTTAATTTAATAGATTAAATTTGAAAATTAATAAATTTCATTCTATAATAAAAACAAACTAAACCTAAATTCATAACTCCACATTTCTCCCCGAAGATAAAGAAATGTAAAATTAAAATATATCTGTAATCCGAATTGATAGATCATTCCACACGTGTCCACCGTTTTGTTTTATTTTGGAGTGAATTTCTTGTAACATTTGCTACACTATATCTCGATTTCATTTCAGTTAGATTATGACACAGATAGGGGTGATTTCAGTGAATTATTGTTCTTCTGGTATTACAAGTTAGGTTTTTGTCGGAAGTTGCAAGCAGTAGTGTAACTTCGGATAAGAAAAAACCCTGAAAATGCGTTATATTCCCGGCCAACAATTTTTGTGGTTTGGCGGCCGACGCTATGTACAAAGCCGTGGGCGGTCCGTAACACGGAAAGACAAATGCACGTGACCCGTTTCAGTCGGTCACCACCCATCAGAAAATAAAAAGAAAGGGTTAGAGATATCACACTTAAGAATCAACCTCTTCGGGAATAAAATAATTGTGCTGCGCGAAAAACAATCACTAAATGTCAAAAACAAATCAATTCGAATTTGATTGAAGAGCAGACTCATGTCGCTTATCTAAGACTTTGTCCGATAGTATCTCAAAAATTGGAACAATTTTCACTGTAGAAAAGCCACATTTCACGTGAACGCACCCTGTCTGTCGAACCGCAAGTTGCACGTTGTATGTCTGAGTTCCATGTACAGACGTCATTGCAACATCAACCCTATTTGACTTTGAGTTACTGCTAATACCGAAAAAGTTAAGACGCTATTCTAAACTTTTACGTAGCGGCATTGTCCGATGAATAGCACGCGAGGGCAAAACAAGTGCTATATTCAAGCTATAAGCAAAGCAAATGCTACTGTAGTAGCTATGTCCCTGTCTCAATTGTTAAATAACGGCAGAGGAGTTACAGATGCAGTGGGCTATAAGCAAAATAACGCTCTCAAGATAGTTTGAATGTGTTTTTGGACAATGCAAACATGAAGCGACTCCAAGTCCCTGAATTTATAATGATAAGTATAAATATTACACTTTCAAAATAAAAATACAGTTATTATCTAAATTTACTTAAGTGGTTGTTGATGAAAATGATTTTTTTTATTAGTTAACATGATTTTTTTAATGTAAAGATAAATTTATTATTTTAAATTTTTTTTAGAAAACTAAAATTATATAATTTTAACAATTAATATTTACAATTTTAACAACTCTTATAAATTTCAAAACAAATTTTACATAGAGCAAAAAAAACAATAATAAAAAAAAATAAAAATATTTAATATTTAAACCAAAGTGAATCATAATTAATTAAATTAAAACGAGTCAATAAAACACTGATTAGATACATTTTTTAAGTGTATAAAGCTCATTGCGAAAAAGGGGCCATAGGGTATATAAGATTTTACAAATTTTACATTAAGTAAAATAAAAAAAATAATTAAAAAATTAAAAATAAAATATTTAAACTAAATTGGATAATAATTAATTAAATTGAAACTAGTCGTTAAAATACTGATTAGGTATATACTTTTAAGTGTATAAAGCTCATTCCCATAAAGGGGGCCATAGCCTATTTAAGATTTTAAATATAACCGTGAAACATAACCATATACTTATCTTTGTTTCTATTGACATTTTTGTTTTATGAATAATGGGAAATAAAAATATTAGAGATTTAATTAAATTAAAAAAATTATTTAAATTGTGTATGGAGTTTTTGAAATGTTCAATATTTTGAATGGACGATTCATCAATCCAAAAAAACTGTGTATGAAGTATTAATAGATATTAATGTTAATTTATTTTTCATAGAAGAAATTATTAATTAACATAAATTTATTTTAACCTTATAGAAGGATGAAATATATATAGCAAATTAATACTATATATACATACACATATATGTGTATTATCTGTTCATTGAATGTAGCTTACGTGGTTGTGAGAAATTAATGGATTCTTGTAAGTGACATGTGCCCTTAAATGAGTTTATAAGATGCTCTTGTTGTTGAACCCCCAATATTCCAAAAGTGCTAGACCACCCTATGTTCTCTCATGTAAGAAGAAAAATATGTGTGATTTAAAAACTTTTGGAAAAAAAATTCATAAAATTAAATTCTTTTATAATTGTCCAAAAATTTATTGAATAAAAAAACATAAAATTATAACCCTTTATTACGGCATCCCCCCTATTGGAATAGATGGTTTAATCAACCTTTTAATTACAAATTCCAATCTTATGGCCAACAATTAAAGATGTTGGCATATTCTTCGTCGTCGTCCCAAATCAATGAATGAGATTCAATTTCAAAACATTCTGAATGTGACGAATAGTACCATTCGACAATGTCATAGGAATGTCTTTGTATCCATTGATCTAATGAGCATGGTCATCTCCAAGATATATGCTGGCACCATTATGTGTTTCTTTAAAATTAGCAGACCAATTCTTACTACAAGTCATATGTACTGATGCTCCAGAAACCACAAACCAGACATTAATATCACCTGTTTTAGTAGATAAAGAAGCGTTATACACAAACAACCTAAGATCTCATGAATCAAAATTCATGGGTTCATCAATATGATCACTAGCAATAAACAATCTGAGATCATGATTTGAAGATTTTTCTGCATAATGACCTGAATGTGTTCTAGGTTTATGCATAGCCTCGTCACTCTTCTTCCTATGACTGTCTTTAAAAATATGTCGAGGTAAACCACCATAAAAACAACTCTTTGGCTCGTTCCTGTTAGATTGCATACCTTGATTCAACCTTGGAGATTGTCTTCTCTACGATGAACTATCTCTCTGCCATGAAATGCCTCCTCTACCTCTTTCTCCTGATCTCCCTCTTGCGGATCTCTTATTTGACCACAGTGCCAAATCATTATTCCAAGGCTTCAGATTCCCACACCTCTCTTCCTCTTGCAACAAAATACCCGTCATTTCTTCAAACGTAGGAGGTTTCTCCCTTGCTATGAGACCTGTTATGAACATCTGATAATCTTCTAGCATACCATTTAAGTTAATAGTGACCAGATCAGTGTTGGAAACAATTTCCCCTATATTTCCTAGCTTCCCTTTCAAATCTTTAATGCAACCCAAAAATGAACTAAAAGATTCATTTCCATCCATCTTAATGCCTAGCAATTTAGTTTTCAGGAACATAATACGATTTGTGTTGCTAGTTTCATATAAATCTTTAAGCGTTGTCCATGTTTCAGCAAAAGTTGTAGCTTCTCTAATATGTGGAATTATGCTATATTTAACAGACATTCACAACAATATCTTTGTCTTGTTTTCTCGTTTATCCGAGTCTTGGATCTATGTTGTTGTCGCACCAGCAGCCACATCTGGTTTCGTTTCAGTTCGCTTAGACATGGTCCAGACACCATCGACTTCCATGAGCGTCTGCATCTTCAATTTTTAGTTAATGAAATTCAACCCATCTATCTTGTTGGCTTCATTGAGGTAAGTCTCTGCCAGGAGATTCGCCATCACTGCAAAATATTCTCTGCAAGTGAATCGCCAAAAATATGCAACTTTATGTCGCTATGCCTTCAATTACCACCAATCTGTCTCTACCTTAGCTCTCAATTTTCTAAAAAATATAAAAAAACTTGATAAAAAAACCTTAACACTTCAAACATTTAAAAAAAAAAACAAAAAAAACGCATGCTTATTTATAAAAGGCTCTCATATAAAATCTCACATATAAACAATATCCACTCTAATAAACTTTAATATCCCCTTTTAAAGTTTATACCTCAAAAACATCTCCACTTTTAAACCATTGGCCACCCATTAATCTATAATGGAATTTTACTCCAGCGAATATATCTATGCAGAGAGGGCTTCAAATACTAAACTTTATGTCATACGAAACTCGATTTATCCACAACGCTTCACGATTTGGATGTCACCCCAAAACACCCTTCACCATTTCACACGCGGAAACTTGGAAGTAATGGAGATGTTAGCTAGTTGTTAGCACCAGTAATAAGCGCGGGTTGTAAGCGCCAGTTAGAAGAGTCAGTGCTTAGTTAAGAGTTAGTTGTCTTTTGCTTTTCATGTATCCGACTCACGAGAGTCTTTTCCTATATAAGGATGTAATCCGTCTTCATTTAATATCAAGAAGTGAGCGTAGCCTCACCATGTTTGTTTGCCTCGTATATTTTATCTTGGTATCACAGCCATGAGGAGAAGGTGCGAAAATCCTTGAAGTTCACAGGTCCCTCCTCTGGTAGGGTGTGGGGGAATACTACTCAGCCTTACGAGCGAAGCAAGACGAAAAAATTCTCGTAGGCAGCCCATTCGAAGGGTGCGAACGACCTTCTTGATTCTTGCAGCCCAATCATGGGTGAGGTACAAACTCCCTGCAGTTTTCCATATACGTGAGGTGCGGGCATTCCTGTGTCTACGCAAGCCGCATAGATAGCGTGAAAAATTTTGCTGTGTGAGCCGACGAGAGAGAGAAACGTGCTTGCAATATTTGGTGTGGGAACGTGGATTAATTTGGTGCATGAGTTTAATTTCCATGCGTCCCGAAGGTGAGTTTAATTAGGTTTTTTTTGCAAATCGTGAGTTTGGGTGCATGCAAATTGACCGTGGAGTTTAAAGAAAACCATGGAGGAAGAGTTTTTTAAAAATCGCATGAGTTTTCTTAATTAAGTGGATAAGTTTTTTTTTATTACATGGATTTTGGTTTTTCATTAAGTGTGAGGTGGATAAAGAAATAGTGGATAAGGTGAACCCACATTTGATTAAAGTAAATCTCTTTTTGAAGTTTATTAAAGTGGAGGGTTATTAAAGTGGATTTTTAAAAAGGTTTGAAGTTTATTAAAAGTTTTTTTTTAAGGGGGGAGTTATAAGGGTTTTAAAAAGTGGAGATATTTTCGATATTAAGTTGCATGCATGCATAGATTGAGAATAGAGATAGATTGAGTCGGATCAGTGGTATCCGAAGGCAGAGCGACAAAAAGTTGCATATCCTTGGTGATTTTCTTGTAGAGACTAAATTGCAGCGATGGCCAATCCGCTGGCAGAGACCTACCTCAACGAAGCCAACAAGTTAGATGGCTTGAACTTCATTAACTGAAAATTCAAGATGCAAACGCTCATGGAGGGCTATGGTGTCTGGAAGATTGTGAATGGAACCGAACTGAAAGTTGTTGCGGCTGCAGGTGCGACAGCAGCAGGAGGTGCGACAACAGTGGTAGGAGGTGCGACAGCAGCACAGATCCAAGACTGGGAGAAGCACGAAAACAAGGCAAAGGTATTGTTACGCATGTCCGTTAAAGATAGCATAATTCCACATATTAGAGACACTACCACTTCTGCTGCAACATGGACAGCTCTTAAAGCATTGTATGAAACTAGCAACACAAATCGCATTTTGTTCCTGAAATCTAAATTGCTAGGCATTAAGATAGATGTAAATGAATTTGTTAGTTCACTTTTGGGTCGCATTAAAAAGGTGAAAGACAAGCTAGTAAATGTAGGCGAAATTGTTTCCAATACTGATCTAGTGACTATTACCTTAAATGGTATGCTAGAAGACTATCACATGTTCATAACAGGTCTTGTAGCAAGGGAGAAACCTCCCATGTTTGAAGAACTGATAGGTATTTTTCTACAAGAGGAATAGAGGCATGGGAATATGAAGCCTCCAAGTAAATATTTGGCACTGTGGTCAAATAATAGATCTGCGAGAGGGAGATCAGGAGTAAGAGGCAGAGGAGGCAGTTCATGGCAGAGAGGCGGTTCATGGCAGAGAGGCAGTTCATCACAGAGACTTGACAATCTCCAAATCAAGGTATGCAATCTGATAGGAATGAGTCAAAGAGTTGTTTTTATTATGGTCGACCTGGACATATGGTTAGAGACTGTCATAAGAAGAAAAATGATGAGGCTACGAATAAACCTAGAACACATTCAAGTCATTATGTAGAAAAATCTTCAAATCAAGATCACAAATTATTTATTGCTAGTGATGATATTGATGAACCCCCGAATTTTGACTCATGGGATCTTAGGCTATTTGTGTCTAACGCTTCTTTATCTGCTGAAATGGATGATTCTGATGCCTGGTTTGTGGATTCTGAAGCATCAGTACATATGACTTGTAATAAAAATTGGTATGCTAATTTCAAAGAAACTCAGAATGGTGCCAGCATATATCTTGGAGATAACCGCGCTCATCAGATCAAGGGATATAGAGACATTCCTGTGAAATTGCCGAATGGTACTGTTCGTCACATTCTCAATGTGGTGTATGTGCCAGGAATAAAGAAAAATTTGATCTCTGTGTCTACCATTACAGATCAGAACTTGAAGGTTGAATTCTTCAAGAATTATTTCATAGTGAAGGATCTGTTGGACCACTTCCGAACTGTTGCAATGGGTGTTAGAGTAGGAGGTCTATACAAACTTGATGTTACCAGCAAAGAACATCATGCACTAACTTCTGCCACTATGCCAACAGAGATTCTTTGGCATCAAAGGTATGGACACATCAATCATCCTGATTTATTGTTATTACAGAACAAGAATATGGTTGAAGGACTTCCTATGTTAAAGAATGAGAA
>JASDQU010589506.1:90533-100971 GCA_032191745.1 Picea mariana
ATCTAGAAAAGACCAAATTGATAAGTATGTCGAGTTATAAGTAAAAATGTTACATTTTAATAGATTTAGGGTCATTGTAAATCAGTACCACACACAGACACCTAGAAACGAAAATTTTTTCACTCTGCACAGCAATCCAACACTATTTGATTTGGGAAAGAACAAACTGATAAATAAGATGTGAAGGGATAGATTTGTAAAGAAACCAAAAGAAAAGAAAAAAAAAAGATGAAGAAGTGTTAATCATAATAACCGCGTGTCTGGTTGGGAGAAAGGATTAGGAACACACAAACTCACTCAACATGCAGTTGATTAAATTAAATGGTCATGCAGATAAATTTAAGGGCAAGTAAATATAGTGCAACTTGTATTGGAAAGTAACAGTGACAGCCTAGAAGAAATAGAAGCAAAATTCAATGAAGAATTCTCAAACTTCTAATTACAACAAATCCCTGGTTGTTTTGAAATCACGAAAGTAGTTTTCTCTTGTGAAATGAATCGAAAGATAAGCATGGAAGAAGGCATTGCCTAGCAAGGGGCTGAGCGAGCAAAAAATCAAATCTCAATAAATTTGTCATCGAAAGGATGGAAGCAAGAAGAATGCCCACAGAGCATATGAATCCAAGAACCTCTGAAAATTGTAATGTTTTCCAAAATAGTTTGTTTAATAAAACAATATTTCAATTTATATAGAAACTAAGTAATTAGTTTTAAAGCTATACATTTAAGAACACAACAGACAAGAAGTAATTGTTGAAATTTTGGAAAAATATTGAATTTTTATAACACACTGAGAGGAAGTTATTGTTGGAATTTTGGAAAAATATTGAATTTTAATAACAGTTTTGCTGTAAATAAATGTTGTATTAATTTTGTCATAGACCCTTTCTATCATTCCTTCCATCGAATGATAATGCGACTTAAACAAGATGATAGATGATTCTAAGTGGCATTTACAATGGCAATGCTGATAATTTGGCCGTCGTTGTCTCATCAGACACCTGGCAAATTGTATACAACCAAATTTCTTATGTAGTCAGTTTTTCTGCATTACATCATTGATTCAATGAATTCCTGTAATGTTCTTGACTTGTCTAGTTTTGGAAACGCTGCTAATGTGTGTGTAGGATCAATGGTTTACAACATATAAATGATCATACAAATAATAAATGCGACAAAGGATTGCAAAGTTTGTATTATGATATCTCTGTGGATTACAAAATGGCCAAATGCGGCTAAATAAACTAACAATACTCGACTAGATCAACATACAAAGGATATTAGCTGGAATACAAATAAGCAACCAAAAGATAATACCCAGAATATGGGAGCAGTGCAGAATCAATGAATGCACTGAGACTATGGTAGCTCTCACAGTAACTATTGGAAGTCTGGAAAGTTCGCCCTGGGAGCTATACTTCTCGGAATGTCCTGGAAATTGTCCCCAATTATTTTCCCTACTCTAGTCCTTAGTATTGGTATCTGTTGGACCCCTCTGCTGATGAATCCAGACCCCAAATGGATACCCCTGGGAATGTGCCCCTCTTCTTCTAGCAAAATGTGTCCTAGTGATTCTACTGTTGGAATCGGACGAGATATCTCTCAAAACAAATGTTTTGGTCTACTGGGAAATGGGTAAGAAGGGTTTACCTGAATCTAGTCTGATGCTCGCTTTGAAACCCCAAATGTCCCTGCCAAAAGTGTTGCACATCCAAATCTGGAAAATGCGTCCCAGTTGATTCCTCCATTAGAATCTGATGAGGAACCAGGAAAAAGATGTGCCTCGCCCTCCTCTCAAATGAGTTGGAGGGAAATCTCGGAATTCTCCCTAGATGGGATAAGTTGACTAAAAACCCTCTCAGAAGTTGTGCCCTCTCTCTAGATGAATGCACCCCTGCTTCTGAACACTGTGTAACTGCTGCTGAAGAATGATGGAAGACCTGACTAATCTTCTCGGTGACTAGGGTGTGTCTCTCAACACCGAAATCAACCACTAGTGTCTTCCTCCTTGAATCCACTAAACTGTTTCTTCTAAGATGCATCTCTTCTCCTCAATGACAAGTCATAATCTGCATAATGATGAATTGGGTCGCTGACCCTTCCTTTATAGCTTTCCAAAACCCTAAATCATGTTGAAAACCTAATTCATTATTGATTTCCAAAACCCTAAATCACTGATGAAACCCTAATTCACCGTTGACTTCTACTTTTAGCTCATAATGACTGAAAAGCACTTTTAACCGTTTTTAGCTCAATGCCACTTTCTGAATATAACGCCTATGACTGGAGTGACCTCTAGTAACCCTGTTTACCCCTCTTTGGCCCTAGCTATAGTCTAATGGGGCGATTTAGACCATTAAGCCTCCTATATGGAGCTCCTATTTGGAAAGGGACATTACAGTCCTCCCTTCTCGAAATTTCTTGTCCTCAAGCAATACCAGTCCAAGGTGCTGCAACACCTACTCACTCTCCCAAGTAGTGTCCTCTACTGGAAGCCTTCTCCATCTGATCAAACACTCTCTAATGACCCTACTCCTCATTTTTCGCTCCCGGAACTCCAAACCTCCTCTGAAACTAACTCCAATTGTCCCTCCTCATCCAACGGGGGAATCTCCTCTAATGTGCTAATGAATTGTCGCGCTGTCTTTTTGAGGCAAGACACGTGGAACACGTTATGAATCTTGCTCCCCTCTGGAAGCTCTAGCTTGTAAGCAACCTCGCTTACTCGGCGCCTGATCTTGTAAGGACCATAAAATCTGAGCTTCAGCTTCTTGGCCCCACTCTTCTTCAGAGATGACTGTCTGTAGGGTTGGAGTCTCAAGAAAACCAAATCTTCACGTGAACGAACACTTTCTGTCGAACCGCAAGTTACACGTTGCATATCTGAGTTCCATGCAGAGACGTCATTGCAACATCACTGCACCGTTGGGCTATCGAGCAACCCTATTTGAGACGCTATTCTTAGCAGGCTATATAAGCAAAATAATGCTCCCAAGAGCATTATTCTGTATTTTGGGGTGAATTTCTTTTAACATTTGCTACACTATATCTCGATTTAATTTCAGTCAGCTCATGACACAGATAGGGATGATTTCAGAGAATTATTGTAAGTTCGGTTTTTGTCGGAAGTTGCAAGCATTCATGTAACTTCGGATAAGAAAAAACCCTGAAAATGCGTTAAATTCCCGGCCAGCCATTTTGTCGGTTTGGCGGGCAACGCTACGTACAAAACCGTGGGCAGTCCGTAACACCGAAAGACAAATGCACACGACCCGTATCAGTGGCTCACCACCCATCAGAAAAAAAAAAAGAAAGAGGGTTAGAGATATCACACTTAAGAATCAACCTCTTCGGGAATAAAATAATTGTGCTGCGCCCAACATTTCACAGGAAGATGATAAGTATATCAATCTCCGGAGCGAGCTGTTAACTAATATCAATCACTAAATTCCAAAAGCAAATGAATTCGAATTTGATTGAAGAACAACCTCACGTCTCTTATCTAAGACTTTGTCTGATATTATCTCAACAAGTGGAACAACTTTCACTGTAGAGAAGCCACATTTCACGTGAACGCACACTTTCTGTCGAACCGCAAGTTGCACGTTGTATGTCTGAGTTTCATGCACAGACGTGATTGCAATATCACCGCACTGTTGGGCTATCGAGCAACCCTATTTGACTTTGACTTCCTTCTAATACAGAAATAGTTGAGACGCTATTCTAAACTTTCACGGAAGCGGCATAGTCCGACGAATAGCAGGCTATAAGCAAATTAATGCTCCAAGATAGTTTGAATGTGTTTTTGGACAATGCAAACATGAAGCAACTCCAAGTCTCTGAATCCTGACAATGAAAATTGATTTGAATGTGTTTTTGGACAATGCAAACATGAAGCGACTCCAAGTCTCTAAATTCTGACAATGAAATTGATCTGGGGTACAATTTTTGACGTTTTGATTATTAACAATCTAAATCCATGTCAAATTTTAAGGGTAACCTCAGTGATCCCATTCTTCTAAATACAATGTTTTTTCTTAAATGCAAAATTATATATATATATATATATATATATATATATACATTCTCAATATTTACGTTTAAGTAAGTGAAAACATCTCCTTATAGCCATATACACCTTTCTTTTTTCAATCCAAAATTATATATAGAGCAAAATAATACTATATATAGATTGAATGTTACCCTCTCCATCCATATTGGATTGTGCAAGTGACAGACTATGTTTTTAAATGAGTTTATAAAATCTTCTTGTTATTAAACCTTCAATATTTCAAAAATACTCTCTCATCCTATGTTCTCTCATGTCAAACTAAAAATATGTATTTTATTTAAAAAAATTTAGAAAAAAATATTCATAAAATTAAAATCTTTTATAATTGTCCAAAAAATTATTTAAAAAAAAAAACATAAAATTATAACTTTTATAATTGTTTATATATTTAAACTAAATTAAAAAAATTACACATTTTATTCTAAATTATAAAATAAAATTCTAAATATAATTAGAAAATTACACATTGTGTAATATACTAAATTGTCAAATAAACTTGTAACTAGCACAAGCCACAATTCATTCGTGGCTGGTGAACGCTGAAATAACCAAACCTTCGGCATTAAATAACAGCAGAACCTTGTGCATTAAATAACCTACACGGCTGGTGAACGCTGAAATAACCAAACCTTCTGCATTAAATAACAGCAGAACCTTGTGCATTAAATAACCTACACGGTAAGGCTAAGCGGTAAGAGCTCCAGGCACGAAAATCTCGCCCAGTAAATAATAGTTGGAGTAAAAATTGTGGTTGGTAAACTTGGGCTCTTCTGAAAATGAAACCTTAATCACTCAGAGGTGGCAATCAGCGAGCCATCATAGTAAATTTTAAATATGATTAAGTAAAAGTAAAAAAATAAACATGTAAACGCATGTCTTTATAATAGTGAGGAAGTTAGTGGTTGAAATCACAACCATTGATTTATTGGGACGACTAAGAATATTCCAACAATATTTAATCTTGTCCATTCAACACTCATTAAATACTAAAAACATATTAAATGTGCCCATTATCAATAAATGTATACCAAGTAAATATAATTATGCAACATCCTACATTACTATTAAAAATAATTATTTATATATTTAAACTAAATTTAAAAAATTACAAATCTTATACTAAAATATAAAATTCTAAATATAATAAAAAAATTACACATCCTATGCTGTACTAAATTGTAAAATAAACTTGTAAATATAATTATGCAACATCGTACAAAAGATGAAAACCTCACACCGTGAAAATCCAAAACATTTTTACAACATCTTGAAACCCTTTGCCAATTATGTTATACCTAAAACCAATTATGTTAGACATTTTTACAACATCTTGAAACCCTTTAGCCAAGTGACCATGAAGTTGAGCTTGTAAGGAACCCACTTTTGGCAACAATGTCATGCACGAAGACACATTGGCAGTTTCACTTCAGATGGAACGGAATCACCTTGCCCCAGCACTGGGATAGCTACCTATTACGTACGCCACTAATATGTTCATACAACTTTTATTGCTGTCTAAAGCTAATAGCCGAGCCGAGTCCAAACCCGCAGCTGAGCATGCTTGCAAATCATGACTTGACTTTACAAAGTGGAAGAATTGATTCGTTAGTTGTTTTATGAAATGTGTTTTTTTTCTTTTTTTTCTTGTCATATAAATTTATAAGAATCACTAATTTTTTTTGGTTGTTGAGATATATTTTTTGTATTATGTAGAAATGGATTCAATATGTTAAACAATTTTTAAGGTATTTGGATTTTGAATAATCATTTAAATCTACTAATCTAACAATTTCTAACTCAATTTTACACAAATATCTCTAAAAAATTCTTTATTTCATAAAATCTTTAACTTACAACAAATATGGCTATCAGAATCATGGTCGCGGCTGCGAATTGACTTAATTTACTGCATTTTTTTCATCTGAATTGGACCTAATTCGTGACCAGGCACGAAGGCCAGCGGGCGGAGATTAGTGAAGATAACCATAGGGAACAGAACCTGCAACCACCACTTTCTTTCAGGATTTATATAGAAGTTTCACAAACAAATTAAACTGAAACTTAAATAGTTATCAGAAATCAGAAATTTAAGATAAGACGCTGCATCTCCACTTGACGGAGTTTGTGAAGATAGCCCCGGGAAATCGAACCTGCTACCACCAACGTCTTTAGTCATTTTAATTTAAATAGCAAATAGATGTGGAAAAGCCCAATCCAACAGGATTTTTATTTTCATGATTCATTCTTCAGAGGAATCCAACTATTTTGATTTGGAAAAGAGCGAACTGATAAATACGATGTCAAGTGTTAGATTTGTAAAGAAACCAAAAGAAAATGAGGAAAAATATTAATAATAATAAGCATGTGTGTCTGGGTTGGAGAAAGGATTAGGAACACAGAAACTTACTAATAATGCAGTATTACAAAGACAGTTGATTTAATTAAAGGTTCATGCAGATAAATTTAAGAACAAGTAAATATCGTGAAACCTATATCGAAAAGTAACCCTGAGAGGATAGAAGAAATAGAAGCAAAATTCAGAATGTTTGATGAAAGAATTTTCGAGATTCTAATTAGAACAAATCCCTGGTTATGAGGAAATAAGGAAAGTAGTGTTCTCTTTTTCATTTATTGGCTAATATGAAATGCATGGCATGATAATCATGGAAAAAGACAATGTCTAGCCAGGGGCTGAGAAATCCAAGAATCAAATCTCAATAAGTTTGTGATAAACAAGATCGAAACAAGAAGAATACCCACAAAGAAAGAATTCAAAATTCTGTCAAATTTATAATGTTTTGCAAAAATGTTTTTTTAATAAGACAATATGTAAAATTATATAAAAACTAAGTAATTAGTTTTACAACTATACCTTTAAGAACAGAAAAACAGAATAGCAAAGGAAATTTTAGAACAGTTTTTCTTTATAAATTTTATATTAATGTGTTCATATGAAAGTAGTCGTTGTAGTTAAAAAAGAAAAAGGGAAAAAAACGGCATGTTTATCTAAATTTTCTGTTATTCCTTCTCTCTAGTGATAATGTCATTTACAGAAGATGGTTCAGTTTACAATGGCAATGCCGATATTGTGGCCATCGTTGTCTCATCGGGGAGACAGCATAAAACCCCATTTCTTATGTAGTCGAGATATCTTCGCGCTGTTAACCAGGCAGGACGTCGTCGTTCCAGCCAAATTTCGTCATAAAGGAATGAAGGCGTGATTGAACTTTTTACCTTTTTCAATTCAGTTCTACGAAATCTCGAAGAAGGTATAAAAGCGTTCTCATGATAATCAAAGCCAAGCTGCAGATTCAACGATTTTCCATATGGATGAGGGCATTTTGTCAGACTATAAAGTTCCCTGTTTGCAATCCGAGTCTTTGCGGCAATGCAAATAAATAAGCTCATCGACGTCCATAGTTTTGAGCGCTGCTTTCTTTTTCTTCCTCAACATTGTCGTAAGATGCCTGAAAACAATTTCCTCACATGGAATGGTGAGTCCCATTTGGTATTCGAAGCCATATTCCTCCTCCGCTTTCTCCAGTAATGCCCTGAACAGTGAATGATTCAAATAAGTGGTGGGAATGATAAATCTACTTCGTTCACTGCCAACATAAACTGCACAATGCCCTTTCGGGACATCTTTTGGAAGATCAGTGCCGCATTGCATGATCTCACCTTCAAATTCCAAACACCTTCTCTTCTTCGGAGAGAGTACACACCCAACTGCCTTATGGGCATTGGAAAACCTGCGAATCGCTTTCGTTATCTCCTTCAGAAACAGAGCCCGAGGCTGCCCCATATTTTCTGTTCCTGAATTCAAGACAACTCAATTACAAATCAACTCGAAAGATGAGTTACCCGCTGAGAAACTTTGTGCTAAGATATAGATTTGTTCTCTCTATCTATCACAAATCAGAATGAGAAAAGAAAGTGTAGTAACTTAAAAAGTTGTTCTGTATATATAGTAATCTAGGGCATAGGTATTTGCAGAGAAATCGATCGCTACATGATAAGTTGTGATGGTGGAAGGACAAGTGGTCCACATCTAGTTATGTGGATATACAAGATGTCCCATCCACTATTTATAAAAGTAGATAGAAGCATAGGATGCGATTACAGTGGAGTGAACGGAATCGGATGTCCAAACCTAATATTCATGAAACAGTCACCAATGTATATTTAATAGTGTATATGTAACAGTCACCAATGTATAGATATCTGAAGAGTGCGTGCATATCATGTGGTTYATACCATTGATTATATTGCCAATCTAAATTCGTAGGGTAAGTGATGACCACTTATAATTGTCAAAATTCACATGGTCGGGTTGGAATTCACACTGTGGGATCGGAAATCTAAAATTACGGCGTTGGATTATTTAGCAGTGAAAATTCCGTCGAGAGTTTTGATTTCGAGAATCGTCGGTGGTGATAACAGTGCATTTCAAACGCTCACTGTACTCTCAGTGAACACCTGGGGACCATGTGTTCCTGCGGTACGAAGCTCCGGTGAACATACAAAGCTGTGGAATATAGAAGGACTATACTGTAAAGACGGGATTTCATCATCCCAGTATTCGCGTGGAAGAGAATAGAGACGACAGCATACTGACTCCTAGGTAAAGTTTTATTTTTCGGGATTGAATTTCTCAACCCAATATTAGAGATATAAGCCCGTTGAGTGAAAAAAATGGGTTCCACTTTCAAAAACCCTTTCTCTGTCCTCCTAATTTCGAAAAATGATTTGAAAAAACATTTATATCGGAGCTTGAGTTCGAAGTGATCTTTGGGTTTCCAGTATGAGTTTATCCAAGCAACAAGGTCCCGTTCTGTACTTAACACATCTTTTTCTTCACTCTGAGCGGATTTTGTATTTGAGCAAGACAAGTTCAAATAGGTTGCCATTTGGGTTGATCATTAGGTTGTGGAGGATCTTCCATGCAATCATCCAAAAATGGGTTTGGTAGTTTGCATTAGCATCATTGTTAGCTTGAATAGGAATGCAAGAGGGGTCTCCATGAGATGATTTATGAGTGCCTTAGCCACCATTGTTGAGGACTTCACTCTAGGGATGGTGCATTCAAGAAGCGGAGAGAGCCCTAAGGAAAACTTTTTAGGAATTATATATCTTTTAAAATCTTTGAGACTAATTACGCCGAAAGGCGTATACCTATTGACAATGGGCAGAATTAATCACCTTTTAATCATAAATTTCAATTCTAGGGTTGGCAATTGAAGATGCTGGCATATTCTTCGTCGTCCTCTTTAATCAATGGATGAGATTTTGATAAATTAACTTCCGCTCATTTATAAAGACTCCGTTTATGTGATTACTTTTTCACATTTACTAAATAAAATTAAAAAATTACTTGCTCATCACAAGATTGCCAGTTAAATGATTAAGAAATAACAACAGTGATTAATAAACTGGACAGATGCATATAAACCCACTATTCGGCTTCCTCTACCCACGATTCCACTTCCTCTACCCACGATTCCACTTCCACTTTTCAATTCCATACCAGATTTTACCTGCTTTTTAAATGCCACCCAACGTTAAGCCTTTCGGCGTTCACCAGCCGTCAGTACTCACGGCTGTGCTAGTTAAACATATAATTTAAAACATAGATTCAAACATTTTATCAGATCTTTTACCATAATAAATTAAATAAAAAATTTTAATTTTTTTTATATAATAAAATAAACTGAATATAAATTCATAATTCCAAACCTTCTTTGTAAATTTCGTTAAATATAAATATGTACTACGGATTTATATATTATTATGCATGTCTCTCGTATTTTGTTTTTAATTCAATAGATGAAATTTGAAAATTAATAAATTTCATTCTATAATAAAACAAACTAAACCTAAATTCATAACTCCACATTTCTCCCCGAAGATAAAGAAATGTAAAATTAAAATATATCTGTAATCCGAATTGATAGATCATTCTACACGTATCCACCGTTTTGTTTTATTTTGGAGTGAATTTCTTTTAACATTTGCTACACTATATCTCGATTTCATTTCAGTTAGCTCATGACACAGATAGGGGTGATTTCAGTGAATTATTGTTCTTCTGGTATTACAAGTTAGGTTTTTGTCGGAAGTTGCAAGCAGTAGTGTAACTTCGGATAAGAAAAAACCCTCAAAATGCGTTATATTCCCGGCCTACAACTTTTGTCGGTTTGGCGGCCGACGCTATGTACAAAGCCGTGGGCGGTCCGTAACACGGAAAGACAAATGCACGTGACCCGTTTCAGTCGGTCACCACCCATCAGAAAATAAAAAGAAAGGGTTGGAGATATCACACTTAAGAATCAACCTCTTCGGGAATAAAATAATTGTGCTGCGCCAAAA
>JASDQU010589507.1:5101-15382 GCA_032191745.1 Picea mariana
TACTGATGCTGACGTCAACAGTACAGATGTTGACTCATCCCCCTGCTAAGTGGGATAGGTTGACCAAACTTTGACCGCGAATATATTTTGATCAGTAACTCTATTTGACGAGCCATTTGCGCTTTTGGAAATCTTGAGACGCACTCTTTGTGTTGATGTAATTTTTAATGAGTTTTGAGAACTTTAATTTTTCTCTTTCTCTATTTGTTGAGGCCATTTTGAGAGTCCTAAGTTGCTTTTGTGAGTTCTGAGCTGTCCTTAGGCTTCTCTAGATCCTTTTTGGATCATGCCTTCCCACTGAGAGCTTTTTGGACCACCAAAATCTTTCATCAATCAACATATAAGTGATGGAATATTTCCCTCACCTTGTCATTCTCAATCCACTCTGCCTTGCTTGGATGTGTGCCCTTTATGCCTACTTGAAGATAGTCAACATCACCCTTGCGTGAAGTCCTTTTCCTTTTATCCTGGATGATATCTTCCTTTAACTCATCCAAGTACTCAGGAGCAAACTCATCAACTAAAGGTATTGAAACTTCCTCATCCTGATCCATGATCACGAGAGGCTAAAAAATTTTCAAGTTCTCTACATTTACAACTGATCAAATTTGCATATAAGGTGGAAGATTCAGACAAAAACAATTGGTACCACTTTTCCCCAAAATAGTGAAGGGTCCATAATGAATGGGCTTGAGTTTCTTTCCCTCACCCTTCAATCTCTCCTTCCTGATGTGAAGCCATACCTGGTCTCCAACTTGGAACTGATGATCAACCCTGTGTTTGTCATGCCAAGATTTATACTATGCTTGACCTTTCTCCAACTATTCCCTGACCACTTGGTGTACCTGCTGGATCCTCTGGATGAACTTGTGGGCTCCATATTCATTTCTTTATTCATTTGAATTGGCATCTCTCCCATACATCAAGTCCAAAAGAAATTTAGGTAGGTACCCAAAACATGTCTCAAAAGGAGAACACTGAGTGGAGGAATGTAAGGCTCGGTTGTAAGAATGTTGTACATAGGGTATCTCTTCATCCCATAACTTGGGATGTTTGTTGTAGTAGCCTTGAAGAAAAAGTACCATCGTTTAGTTTACAACCTCTGTCTGTCCGTCGATCTGTGGATGGAAAGCAATGCTCCTCTTCAATTTGGTGTCCATCATTCTCCACAAGCTTGTCCAAAAATCCCCAAGGAATCAAGTATCTTGATTCGAGATAATGGATGTGGGTAACCCAAAGTGAACCCAAACATACTGAAAGAAGATATTAGCAGTCTGCTCAATAGTGATCTCCTTTTTATATGGCATTAAGATACACATTTTGTTGAACCTATCCACTACAACACACAAATGGTCCTGACCCCCTTTCGACATTGGTAAACCCCCTACAAAATCCATGGAGATACTTTCCCATGGATGGGATGGAACAAGTAGTGGTGAGTATAGCCCCAGTTTTCTATTAGTGGGCTTACAAGTAGAACACGCCACACATCCCTTTACATATTTAGTTACAATTTCTTTCATTTGAGGCCAGTAAAAAAACCTCTGTAAATGAGCCATAGTTTTTCCTACCCCAAAATGCCCAGACACAAGAGAAGTGTGAGCTTCTTGCATTACATGGACTCGTTCACTTGTAGAAATACATAGCTTTCCAAGATGGTAGAGTAGTTTTCCTTGCATACAATAGTTTTCTCGCTGTGCACCATGGGTTAGCTTCCACTTCTTTAAAATCTTCATCAATGGCATATTGTTCCACATAGCTATCATGATATAAAGAAATATTCTTCAAAATAATAGAAGCAACAATAGGAGGTCTAGAAAGCATATCAACTACCTTGTTACTTGTACCCTTTTTGTACTTGATTACCAAATGAAATTGTTGTAGGAAACCCATCCATCTGTAGTGTTGAGATTGTTTCATTTTGGTTTGTGCTTGGAGATACTGTAAGGGTTGGTGATCTGTATGTATGATTGTTTCCTTCCCTAAAAAGTAGTGTTTCCATTTCTTTACGCTTTGAACTAATGCATACAACTCTTTATCATATGTAGGATAGTTAACAACAACTTAGTTAAAAGTTCCAGAGTGGTAACATATAGGCTTACAATATTGCATCAATACTGCACCAATGGAATATCTGCTGGAATATGTCTCGATCTCAAAGAGCCATTTAAGATTCAATAGTGCTAATACTGGTGTGATACTGATCTTTTCCTTCAAAGCGTCAAAATATCCTTGTTTCTTTCCTCCCCATTGAAAAGTGTTCTTCACACTGGTTAAGGCATGCAAAGGAGTTGCTATAAAGGAGAAGTTTGAAATGAACCTTCTCCAATATTGGACTACACCTAAGAAGCTCCGTATATCGGTTACACTTTTGGGCTCAGGCCAATTTATAATTACATCAATCTTGGAAGGCTCAATTTTTAATTTTCCTCCTCCTACAATATGACCTAATTACACAAGTGCAGTCTTACCAAATTCACATTTGGACAATTTTACATACAACTTTTCCCTTTGCAAAGTATCCAATACTTTGTTTACATGCCTAACATGTTCATCTCAAGTCTTAGTAAAAATAAGAATGTTGTCTAAATATAAAATCACAAAATCATCTAGGAAAGGCCTGAATACATCATTCATCAGATGCGTGAAAGTTCCAGGAGCATTATAGAGCCCAAATGACATAACTAACCACTCAAACAATCCCTATTTGGTTTTAAAGGTAGTCTTCCATGCATCCTATTCTACAACCTTGATTTGATGGTATCTACTGTGTAAATCCAACTTAGTTAAATAAACAACATTCTTTAACTGATCAAGTAAATCATCCATACGAGGAAGAGGGTATTGATTTTTCACCGTGATTTTATTTAAGGCACGGTAATCGACATAGATTCACCATGTGCCATCTTTCTTTGGCACCATCACGATCATAGAACCACAAGGATATGAGCTGGGCCTGATGACCCCTTGATCCAATAAGCCATGTACCTACTTCTTGATCTATGTCATCTCCACAACTGACATCTTGTACATGCCCACGTTAGGAAGATGAGAATCCTGCTGAAGATGTATCTCATGTTGGATCTCCCTCTTAGGAGGTAATCCATCTGGTTCCTAGAAAATATCATCATACTTAGAAACAATATTAATTAATTAATTCTTATGAGAAGGATCACATCCTTGGAAAGCATCGGATGTTTCGACATCTTTCTCCCTTACGACCATGAGTACATATCTCTTATTAGTGTTTATGAGTCTTTTCATTTGACCTGCACTAACAAGTGTTGTGTTTACCCTCATGCTGTGAGCTCTAACAATATATTCCACTCCCCCCTTAGTAAGGTGGTATTTGTTCTCATGATGAAAAAATACTACTTTCCTATCATAAAGATAAGGACTCCCCAACACTATGCCACATATATCAAGTGATACAACATCCAAATCCACTTCACCAATCAACTTTGAAGAAACAAAAAATCTGACCCTACATTGTTTGGTGACATTAAGTTTTTCTTTATCACATACCCAACCAAGAGGATAAGGCTTTGGATGATGTTTTGTTTCAAGACCCATCTTTTTTACAAGTGCTTCAGATATCAAGTTTTCTTGGAACCCAGATCAAATAATGTATCTATCTTAGTGTGTTTAGATACAACTCTTATGTGAAATAATTCATTCCTCTTTCATTCACCATCATGAGATTCATTATTGGAATTTGAACTAGCATGAAGGGAATCTCTACCTTGTACTCCAACCATTGTGATATTTCCTTCATCTCCTAAATCAAAACCAAGATCTTGTTGCACTATTGAAATGGTTTTTGACTTCCCCTTTCCACCGAACTGTTTCAGTCTCTTCTCCGGATGCAGTTTCCAACATTGTTCATCATCATGACCACTTTTATTGAAATGAGTGCAATGTGGATTTCCTCTTTCTCTTGTCACTGTGGCGGTCTTCTTGTCATTCCTTTTAAACTTCTTAAATGGATTATGTGGAATATTGGAAGGTTTCTTTGTGGGATCTTCTTGAACATGCTTTCCCATGTTCTCAAGGTGAGTGGCTTACACACAAACTTTGTCAAGACTGGTGGGGTTAAAAATTAGCAAAGTATGATGAATATAACTGTGAAGTGAACCAATATACTTCATTAAAGTTTCATAAGAATCCAAAGGAATGTTTAATTCAAGAGCGTTGTTCCTAAATTCTTTTGTGAAACTTTGTACAGTTTGACCTTTACTCTGCCTTAAAGTTTGCCATTCCATCATTTCTTTATGTAAATAAACCAATGGATAAAATTGCTTCCTTATCGCTGATTTAAATTCTGACCATGAGGAAAGAAGATTACCACACTTACTTCTGTCCTAAATTTTTCTCTCCCACCATACGAGAGCGATGCCTTCCAACCAAAGAGAATCCAATTGCACTTTAACTTCCTCTTCATCAATATGTTGAACACATCAATATACTTTAACCCATTGGATCCAATTATCTAGCTTTTTAGGATTAACATCTCCATTAAACATAGGTAAAAATTTTTTTACATCAAGATTTAATAATGGTTTCTTAAAAGAGGCTTTATGGCTAGAATGATGAGAATGCTCAGAGGAAGAAGAACTAGAAATTGATGGTGAAGATGGAGGCTCAGAAGGATCTCCTCCAGCCCCTTGATTTGTCGAAGCATCATCATCAACATGTGCTTACTTTTTCTCCCCTTTCTTCTTCATCCTCTTGTCGTAGTCTTCATACATTCGTTCTACCATTTTTGACATGTGATAAAAGACCATATGGAATTTTTTCTCCTGTTCATCATGCTTGTCCTCTTCTGCCATTTTTTCCTTCGGGATGCATGACCAACTTAGGGATTGAAAGTCTTAAGAGTTCCTTCACCATGTTTATGCTTGGCCCTAGTAAACATTCACACTCAACAATTCAAGTCAAAGATGACTGCTCTGATACCAACATGATTCGATATCTTTTCATTGAGTGACTTATAAATAATTGCATTAAATGTTCTCAAGTCTGTAAATGTACTCAATTACATCTCCACCTTCAGTCAATTTTCTTTGAAGCAATTTCAATTGAAGGTCAACCGTTTCTGTTTTAGGTTGAGTGTCAAACATATCCTTAAATGTTTTCCATGCATACCATGCATCAGAGGCATTTTCTATGTGAACATGCATTTATTCATTTACATAGGATTTAATTAATGCTAAATCTTTTTCATCTTTTAGCTCCCATTTAGGCAGTGGTACTACATCAATGGGTTTGCTTGGTTTTACTTCGCCAATGCATATATCTTTCCATAACTCATTATAAATCAAATTACTTTCCATATGTTGTTTCCATGCCTTATATTTCTTTGATCCTTTGAGTTTTTCAAAGTCAGAAAATAAATTTATCAATTTGGACATTGTGAATGCTTGCTTAAGAAAAACATATGAGCCAAATAAGATTGTGCACCACACGAAAAAGAAGATCGAAACACACCACACAATGCACTGCAGAAAGAAGGCAAACTATCGGGGCTTGGGATTGGCCTTGACCCTCGTATAGTATCTTGGAAAAAAAATGATTGATCTTGGTACTTGACTCTAATAAACTCTTCAAAATTTTACAATTTCACTTAAAATTTTTCAAAATTTGACTTTTTACAACACTTATTTCTTTGGAAATATGAAAGAAATAACAACATTCTTCTCATGTAAAATAGTTATTTCCAATTACAAAAATAAATATAGGTCAAATTTCGATAATAGTCACACTCTTCAAATAGAATTCACATTCTAACCCCCTTTGAAGTAAACAAAACTTCAAATCAAAAAAATAAAAATAAAATATCACTCTTCCTTATAACTCCCAATTATAATAATTTCAAAATAGTTTTTTAGTTTACACTAAAAAATATGGAATTTTATGGGTGCCATAAGAGCGTTGACCCATAAAATTCTAATGAACAAAGGAACTCACCATAACAAACAAAGGAAAGAGCATTATTGGAGAAAGAAACAAGAACGTGAACATATTGAAGAAAGAAACGATGATGATGTAAATAGAGATTTTCAACAAGAAGAAGTCCAACTAGGTATATGCATGTACACATATTGTCTATATTAAAAGTATAGAATCATTTATTTAAATTATTGTTTAAAATATAATTGATTGTAATTCGGATTTGATGTTTTTCAAAAAACATAAATATATTTGCCTCATAACGTCGATGAAATCATTGAAACCGAAATTGAAGCACAAGTTGAATAACCTATTGGTATGTACATAAATATCTAGATAATATAAGATGAACACTTGTATATATAGTTTAGTGAATTTATGTTTGAGTTTTGTTTTTTAATATAAAATTTAAATTGAAATATGCAGAAAAATCTATCAACATTGATGATGAAATATTAGAAAATGTTGATACTGACAAATTTGGGAAGAAATAAGTTAATCATTATATAAGATATCATGTTACAAATATGTATAATACTTTTTTCAAAGATGAATCAGTAACAGTACAAGCTCAACTTTTACTCTGTTTAATAAAGTCAAGAAAGTTAAAAGAAGCTACATCATTATTGGGTATTCAAAAGTCAACAAAATATACAAAGGTGAAACATAATGTCTTTGACAATATAACTAGTGTATTAAAATCTTTTGGAAAATCTCGAAAAAAAAGATGTCAGAGTTGCATGCAGAGTGATACAAACACCAGTTGTTTCATCTAGCGATATAAAAGATTGTTTGAAATAACACATGGAAAAAGCGATGGGAACCTCAAGAAAAACATTAAACAAGCATAGAAAATTTCGATTTCAAATAAATGCAAATGATGAACTTGCTTGTTGGACAATTATTTCTAGACAACCCTACAAAGATAGACTTGCAAAAAATGTTAAAGAATCGGCCCATAATTGTTGGTTGACAAAATCTCATGTTTCACCACATACAAGGAATGTGTTGCGATGAAGAATAACATGAAAACAATATGAAGAACATCTAAAACATATATTGCCAATGAGACAAATAAAATTTTTCAACAAGTTCAAAGAAGAGCACAAAGAAGTTAAAATTTCCATCAATACATTTGTGCAAGAAAGACCATGGTTTGTTAGGCCCATCATTGTTCGTGACACTTGTTGTTGTCATTATCATGTGGAATTTGAGTTATATTACAGCACTTTTCTTGATTTTGGTAAAACTTTATGGTCAAGTTCACCTCATCCTTCCACATTCCGTGCTTTTATATTTGAAATTCTATGTGAAAGAGAAGCTGATGAATTGTTTTACCAAAACAAATGTGTTGGTGGAAAGAAATGTGATCGTTGTGGAAATCTAAGTTTGTTTCACTCAAAGTATCCTATTGATATGAATGATCAATTATTTTCTAATATAACAGTCAATTGGAAGAGATATGAAATATCAACAACATGGCTCCACATTCTTCAAATGTTATTTCCAAAAGGATTAATTTGAAAGTAGATAAAATCTGTGTGATAGATTTTTTGAAGAAGTTCGAGGAAGAAATTTATAAATACACCAAGAATTCACATAGAGCTTGGTGGCAAGACCTACAATTCAAACAATCTCGTGAAGTGTTTCCACTAGGGACAATTTTGTCTGTAGTTGATTTTGCAGAGAATTACACATTCGCTGCACGAAAATAAATACAGAGTGAATATTATCATTCTAATCAAATAACTATATTTGTCCACGTTCTATATTGACTTTCTCAACGAAGTCTTGATAACATAGAAAGAACCAATGTCAATCGACATGTTGTTGAAGAATATCACTTTTATATAAGTGATGATCGAGCACACGATACACATTATGTACAATATTGTTTTGATAATTTTTATGATTCACTGAAAGAATGTGGAATCATATTCAATCAACATTGGATATGGTTAGATGGATGTGCGGGTCAGTTCAAATCTTGACGATCATTCTATTGGTTGTGTCGTCTTCATAAGAAATCAAACATTACACATTGTTGGATTTTTTTTGAGATTGGTCATGGAAAATGAGAGCACAACGAAGCAGGGGCATGTGTAAAATGAGCACTTCGAAGGTATCAGATGAACCCTCATGCCAATCAATTTGAATCCGCTGATCACGTTGTTGAATAGTGCAAAATGGTGCTAAGCCATGAAAATAATCTGTCAAGAGATGTGCACATGTGTGTATATATACATGTTCAACATGCACACAATATATTTTTATTCGCGTGTTCCAATTTATATGATATTCAATCATTTTCTTGGTAGATTTCAAGTTAAAATGTTCTTGTCTTGTGCAAGTTTTTTTGGCATGTTGGAATTCAAGATGTAAATAGATCAATCCCATATGAATCTGGTACAATACATGGGACACAAAAAGTGCATTCTCATGAAGATTCTCAGGGGCATGCAATAAGGCAAAGTCCTTATTCCTTAGAAACCCTTAGTTTCTCATAAGGTCGCCTGAATGGAGTGCTAACTCCAAGGGTTGGAAAACTACCAAAACCAGTTAAAGGAGAGTGACACCCTTGGAGCACAAAGTGCGTCTTGAAGGGCACATCATGTAAATATAACTTGAGGCAATGAATCTAGCTGGCCTAGAAAACCTTGAAAAAATAATTGTAAACCTTGAAAATCTTTAGACCTCATTAGATATGAATAATTAATGAGCAATTTATTACTTACAAATCCCAAATGAAAGTCTAAGCCTATTCAAAAAAATTAAGCCTAAGTCTAAGTTTTGTAAGAAGACTAAAACTAAATTAAAAAGGAATGAAGTAAATCAAGTTAAGAATTAAGAAAAGGTGAAATATATTTAAATATTTGATATAAGGCACATGTGTGCAAGAAAATATAAAAAGGGGGTTTAAAATAAGAAAGAAATAAACATGAAAGAATGTGTACGCATAGAAAGGTATATAGAGTCTAGTTAGCACTAGTCTAACTAGAAGAAGACTCCTATTTTAACTTAACTCAGATTTAGTAAGGTGTCAGTCATTAAATGGGAATGTGGGGAATAAAGAGACAACTAGAAGTGATTTAAGGAGCACATTTGGGAAATGTGAGGGAAATTGACTATTAATTAAAATGAAATATGGATTTACTTGTGCAACATGGGAAGAGGGTGACAAGTGTGAGGATGAATAATTCTAAATTAATCAATTAAAAATCAAATTAATTATGCAAGTGGGAATATGTCAGTGAGGAGATTCCTCTAAAGAAAATGGTCAAGATGGGAAAGGGATCACGAAGGTTATTGGTAAAGTTATGCTGCCGAATTATTTTTGACTGGTTTTACTTGTGAGAGTTGGGATACCTAGCTTGAGAGAGAGTGGTGGCTCTACTTTGCGAAGCAATCTTGGAGCTAGAGGATTTCTGGTTGTGTGCGTAGCCCCCTTGCGGCTCAAGGGGCTGAGGGGGAAGAAGAGTACCCCTAGTGTTGGTTGGGAGGTACCGGTGAGGTCTCAACGATTAGTAAGAAGAAGAAGGAAGGGACATCAGTTGATGAGGAATATCATCAAGTCCTTCATCGACGATTTACGATAATTTTGATTGTCAATTGTAATTTCATTAAGATTAATTGCATTATAGTTAAAATATGATATAAGATGTGTTGGATTCTTGGAATTTGAATTGTATGCTCCTTGATTGGTGAGTAAATGATGAGGTTATTTTCTAGTGTTGTTGTAATTTTGTGTTAATTAAACATAGTGGAAAATCTTATTCGTTGTCCATCAGTTTACCTTCCATTGGAAATTCTATGTAGATATATTTATGCTCAGGATACAAATTGAATGAGGAATTGGTTATTCACATTGATTAATGGACTTACTTGGAGGCTTAAAATTAAGAGCGTGACCTTGAGACGTAGCTACACTAAATAAATAAACAAATAAATTAAAAAAAAAACTATGTTGGGTCACGAAAAAGAATTGATAGTCTGTATTGGAAAATTGTTGGGTCACGAAAAAAAATTTCTTAGATCGCTACTTGAGCTCGCCTTTCATTTGGAATCCAAGAGATGGTGATAAACCTTTATTGTTCAATTTACAAACTCATGATATCTTGTTTCCATTTCATCCAGGGTTTTTCCCTCAATGCCTTTGTGTTACCTTCTTGCTGACTGGTGTGTGTTTGTAGGGGGTTCTCTTGCACGACTTTGGTTTAAGGAATTTGGATCTTGGTCTATAGAATCCCATTCTTTAAAAAAATAGTTAATCACTTTCATAAATTAATCCAAGATGTCAGTAGTTGCAATGTGGACGTTTAAAGGTTTAACCAT
>JASDQU010589508.1:42834-54978 GCA_032191745.1 Picea mariana
TCAATACAAGTGTTCATTCATAAAAGAAAATGTGAGAAGCATGTAACATTCGAACTTCCTTTAGAAGGCCTTTTTTAAGTGATTGGTGTGCCTAGTTATATTAGTCAGACTTGTGTAGTGGTTGACACAAGATGCACTAGTGTGCTTAATTTTATCATGCATTGAACATAAACCTATGTTAAAACCTTTGCAAAGCAAAACCTCCACAAAGTATGATTTGCAAAGGTTTACACTTCCATTTTCTTAAATTTGTTACTCTGGTGCATCTAATGTCTTAGTGCACTGATGTGCTTAATACTCAAGAACAAACAGCGACTCAAAAAAAAAAATTAAAAGGACAATGTGTTTTTCATCATTTCACATAAAAAAAATAAACCAAAAAAAGATTTTCATTTTCATTTTGTAAATTGAGTTAAATAAAACCCTACTCCATAGTTGTGCCAAAAGTTAGAGGGGATACTTGTGTAAAGGACATTTACCGAGTAAGAGATCAGAGTGGATAGAGTTTTTGAAGAGAATGGTTCTTAAGGGATTATCATGGGTCACATACAAATCTACAAAAGAGAAATTTTAGGTATGTAACTTTATTATCTTTATGTCAACAAAATTTTCCTTGATTGATTCACAAATTCCCTAAAATTTTGATTTATTCCCATTCATATTTATAATGAATTTCAACAATATAGAAGGGTTTTAAGACTTGCCTTCAATACTGCAAACCCTAGCTTTGTTATTGTTTTCCTCTATATTTTTGTCACTACAAACCCTACCAATAGGTGTTGAGTTTCTTTACCCTTTCACAATGATACTTGTTTTGGGGGGCTTGGGGTATTAGTTGACTAGAGAATTTGTTGGKCCAATAGTGTTTTTTATGTGAAGAATATTTTAATGGATTGAGGGCCCTCATTTCTTGGGGTTTCAAAACTTGTCCCTCTCAATTTTAAAAAATATGTTTTTGGTTGCTTAGTGTGCATAGTACAATATAGACACATTGGTGCATTTATATTGTAGATCACACCACTTAACACGAAAACTTACGAATTTTTTGTATAGTTTTTCATCGAGTTACACAGTGCTCCCACCAAACATAAATGTGTCAATTCATATTACTATATAATACACACTAGTGCACATATTTGTAGAAAAAAGATCACTAGACCCAAAACATTGTACATAAGCTTAATATTATTTTGGCTGAAATCCTTTACTGACATTGTAAAACATGTTTCATAATTTGTGTATTTCATTATGTAGGTCTTTGCTGGTAGAATATGGTTGATAAAAGATCAGGGAAAAAACTTACTACCACAAGCATGAGGGAAACACGTCCTAAGAACGAAACAAGGCAAGTTACTTTAAGTTTTAATATATAAGTAATAGATTTTGAATTATCTATGGGTTTAAATGATGTGTATTGGTTCACAGGTATCATGCAAAGAAAAAACTTAAAAAATCTTGAGAAGATTGTTCAGAATTTGAATGGAAAGAGCATAATTTGTCTATGACAATGTTGCAAACATGGGAAGGTGGATCAAAAGGTGATCTAGATGAAGTTTTTCTTTAATTTTTCATTAATAATGTACTTCTAATAATAACTAACATGATTCAAACATTTGATTTTTCATATCTTAAATGTTGTGCAAGGAACCCCAACAAGGAAATAGAAGGCCCTCTTAGGAAGAAAAAAATTGCAAATGGTGTAAATGATGAAGAATTGTTTCTCAGCTCATCTAGAGTGGTGTAGGAAGTTAATGACAAGGTGGAAAGATTTTATAATACTATGAGGGATATAATGGAAAGAACATATAGATTTTCTTTCACTTATAGTACAAAAATAAATCCAATGAATCGAAGATATAGGGTATGTTTAAACTACATCAAATGCTTCTAAAACAATTGTTATAACCCTAAATTGCTCTACACATGCATACATGGCCTTGGCCCTCTTACTTGCATTTTGTGCCAAAGCACTGTTGAGTTGTTCTTCTTAAAAAACCAATTTTTTGAAAATGTACGCGCCTTGCACCATTATTGCTCGTGTACATATGCTTTTTGCACCACTACAGCTCGCGTACATACGCATTATGCACCATTACAACCCGGGTATACTTGCAAAAGTTGCAAAAAATAAAAAGTTGCAAGGAATTCGTTGAGATTGCGGGCTATTGGGTAGTTTCCTAACTAATCCACCTGCTATAGCCCATCACCCAACTGAATAACCATCCTTTTGTCATATAAAAGGAGGTTTTGGGGTCTCATTTCACATCTAAGAATAAGAACAGTGAAACTTTACCCGATTTCACTTCCCCTCCTTGCTCAATATATTGCATCCCTTTTGTGAGAATTGCCTCAGCATTCCCTCATTAGCCCTTTCTCCCTCCATTTAACCCATTCACTTCTCAAGAAGAGATCAAAAGGTTGAAAGGAGAATTTTATACAAAGGTGCACTTGGAGCTTGGTGAAGAGGAGCTTGGACCAGGTTCATGGAACGGTAGCCGACTTTGATTGTAAAGGTATAATCATTGTGTTATTAATAAAAGAATTACTTTTCCTGTTCCAAATGATGGTGTCTTGAATACTTTTGTTGATTTATGTATGACATTCTAACATCTAAACCTAAATCATATATGGAATAGCATGCTTGTAGTTTTCTGTTTTTCAAGCTTTGGATGCAAGTTAGCCCTGGGAGGAGGCGTGTAGTCAGTGAAATTTAGAAGCGCGAGGAGGTCATCACTAGACGTGGGATTAGAGGTATAGTTACCCGGTCTCCTTTTCCTTGCTTTCTTCATATGAGTTTTGGTATGTTTGGGGTAGTATAGAGAATTAATTGACTTTTATACAATTAATCAATCTACCTACATTCTGAACCCTGGTGTAGTCATAGGGGGGTTTTCCTGCTAGCAAAACTGATGACCATACTGGGAAAGCCTCTAGGGTTTTTAGGGGATTTTGGGTTGTCTGATTGGTTTTTATTCCTTACGAGTTTTTGTTGAGTCTTTTGAGTCTTTTAAGGGATTATGGTAACCTTCAGGTGCGATACCAGTTCTCCCTGCCCTTTAAGATTGTTTCTTTCTTTTTTTAAAGAACTACAGAGGTGTACGTGCACTGCATTGACTTGGCCCGCATACATACGTGCTATGCTCAGTAAACATCTCGCGTACATACGCAAGTTGTTGAAGCAACAGCAGCATCTCTGGTTCAGGAAATTTTGAAAAGAGGAAGCCATCCTCTTTCCTGATTGAGGTTTATACTTCTCAGGGTTTCTTGATTCAGTTCAGAGTCTCTGTTTTTACATCCATAGCTTGGGTTAGAATTCAGTTTACTTGTCTATTTGAGTTTCTTGTGTTTACTTATGAAAGGGTTTTAAGCAAATCTTTTGAATTATTGATCTACCTGTTTGGTTTCTTTAGAGATTCCCTGCAATCCACAGTGGGCCAAAGATCTATTTTAGTCTTGTCTTGGTGTTCTTTTCACCCTTTCGATTTGCTTTGAAAAAAGAGAAAAAAAAAAAAAGATTTATTTCAGTTTTTCTGNAAAAAAAAAAAAAAAAACATCTTTAGTTTGGTAAAGTAGTTAGAGTTGGTTATTTACTAAAAAGGAAAAAGAGTCGATTTTTTTTAAGTTCTTTAATGATTTCTTGAAACATAAGTAACGTGTACTCAAGAGAAAATTTGTTTTAGGTCTTCTTTTCAAAGATCTTGAAAAAAATTAGTTAAAGAAAAGTTAGTTACAAAGAGTTAGTTGTAAGTCTTTGCTTTTGATTAGAAGTAATTTTGCTTTCAAGTTTCGTCTTTTTCTCTTATTTTCATCTCTTATAACGTCACTATTTTCACTGTCATATCCCTTGAGAAAATCAAGCCATTAAAATGAAATCTAAATCTAAAATTAATTAGACTTTTTACGTTTGTAGGGTCAACCAACTAGTTTAGGGTTAGGGCCTTGAATTAGGTTGGAGAGGAAACTCTTCAAGGTCGTTAAACAAACATTGGAGTCAAATCTAGGGAGTGTTAAAGTCCAGTGACGTAAAAGTTATTCGGGACCCCCCTCTAACACAGGGGCTAAACACGAGGTCCCATGAGGAAAGGAAGTGGAGATAAACCCTCCAAACCCGGACTAAACATAGTGGGGAACGCATATTGAGGATCTGTCATGGGAATACTACTGACTGCATTTTTCTATGGAGCTTCGTGGACCTCGAATCCATTCGAGATAATATGTTTTCTTTCAGACCACTTGTTTTCGATACCCTCGATAGGTTTCGGACTTGTTATCTTGCTCATTGCGGTCCACCTGACTGTCGACTATACCCGCCTAGTGATTTTTTACGAGCTGGGAACTTAGTTGCCCATATTTTAGGGACTTACACAAGTGACTACGGGGGTATACCGCAGTGACTAGGGCAGACGTCGGGTCACACTTTGTAGAGTATACTCAGAGGGTGGTTCCATGTTTGAGTTGCACTTGCACTGGCTAGTTGTTCTAGTGTTGGTTGGCGTAATTGTTCTTCCTACTAGATAGTTGTTTGCTTGATTTGTCTTATAGGAATTTTTCTAGTGTGTGCTTGGTTTTAAACGCTAGTTAAGCCTTACTGTGTCATTTGATATTTTCACAAAGTGGAAGATCAAGAGCTCCGTCAGTTGCGAACGCTTCAAAGCCTGTCGTTGGTTGTGTTAGCACTAGAAGTCACCTCTGGATTGCAGCAGAGATAAGCCCAGTACCCATCAGTTTTGATGTCACGATGAATAATTTAACAGTGCTCAAATGGGTGTAAACTCGGGATAGTATCGCTTTAACATCAGAAAACTGGGCTGGTATGCACAGGCGTATGAGGTATTGATCTAAATTCAGTCAGTAAATTGTAGTAAGGGTGAGTAGGGTGGAAAACTTGAGGAGAAAACGTAGAGGTCTACTATGGACATCCGGTCTTCCAGCAGCCTAAGGAGGAAAAGTTTCAAATACAATATCCTCTTGAATACGAAACTTCAGGAAACTAAAAATGCTATAACAATACCGCAATCAAACATAGATTACAATATAGTTATCACAACTCGACTGGATCTTCCATGCCTGAGTCTTCAGTATCAGAAGAAAAAGAGATGAGAAGAAATTTGATTGTCATTAAATAAGAAGTCTCAAATGGTAACACATAACCAAAGAACCAGAGGCTTCATTAAAACTTTACACATCGGGAGCGTAGCTTAACCATTGACCTTAACAAAATATCAAAACTGAGTATTTATACTCAGAACATCTTTCCACCACCAGGAGTGTGACCTGGCTACTACAATCAAATCTTTGTGTCTGCATCTCTTCTGCCAATATGCACTTGCATTCTTCCGTCAGATGCGATCTCAGACCAGTATGGGCTTTGCAGGAGAATTCATTGACAGGGAAACTTTGGGCATATAGTCTGCCTCCACGGCCATACTTTCCATGCTTTCCATTTATGGGGTGAAATGAGGTTTCAACCACCTCCCCCATTTACATTAACTACTTTCATCAGGATCAGGATGAAACCTGAAACTCATGAATGTTCTAGGAAACATTCATGACTCCTTCAAGTCAACCATGGCACCTTGAGACCACGCAGATCTTCCTCTATGAACAATATGAACTCTTTTGGCCTTGGTGCAGCTTCTCTCCATCACTTCATGTGACCTCGGACCATGACCTAGGGCTCCTACACAAAATTTCAGGATTTCACATTTCGGGAGTCTTCACTCCACTTGATTCCAAATATCCCGATGCTCGAACATGTGAAATAGTCCATCTAGATCGACGGTCGGATATGCTTGAATTTAACGGTCGAGATGCTTTCTCGAAAACCTAAGACACCCACCACTCAAGAGGCGCTTACCCTTCTTTATGGCCCTGCTTCCTATATAACAATGGGTTGTGATCATGGACCCAAATCTTGGGCGCTTCATGAATTCATGTTTTGAATATACGTTGTGTTCCATGCTAAAACCTCTAAGTCGTGAAATTTCTATTTCTCGGATCAGGTGCCACGCGCCCCTTTGAATCGGATGACCCAAATGAATATCGGCATTTTGGAACTTTGGGTCTTTGGCATTTTGGGACTCAAAAAATCTACGCGTCCTTCACTTCAACTTTCCCGAAATGACCTTCACCGTGGTTTGGATCTGGTGCCATGCATCCTACTAGATCGGACAGATCCTACTAATTTCGGATTTCGGGGGTTTGGCTCTTTTAAAAATAACTTCAACAACGTTCTGAACTCTCGATCTCTGCTACCATTATTCATCGTCAATCTCTGAACTTTGAATTGCAAATTCCTTTGCCAAATGAAACTTGCTCGCTCGCTTCATTTGAGTCCATATCAGACTGCTCTAAGTGTTGTGCTTGTGCTCATTGTTGCGGCCTATATAAATAAATGCTTGGGCGACAGGTCGAGGGCTTGGGAAAGAGAAGAATCAATTACAGAGGTAGAGAGGGAAGTGATTGATCCAGGGACAACAAATCTTGGTGATGATACTTCTCAGAAAGGATTACACAAAAAAAAAGGTCGCTCAAACGATCGAGGACAAACACAGATCAAATTGCAAGCCGAAAGGGGAAAAACTTAAGGTTTGGTCGGAGAAAAGGAGAAAGGCAAGGTAAAACTACAGACTTAAGTAGAAACCACAAACCCACAAGACTCTGACAATTTTATGTGATAACATTTGGCTCCACAAGGGATGGCATGCTCTCTGTGAGTTGCCAAGAAAAGTAGTTATGGTGCCTTTGTATTGGGTTATGGGGTCCCCTATTTGAAAACGAAAAACTAAAAATCAAAAACAAAACAGGAATGGTATTTACAGTGGCGGAATAACGGTCACGGATTAAACAAAATATTTCTTCAGGAAATACCCATTTACAGGGCCACCAAAAACTTCAAATCCCTCCAAATCCTACAACATGTAAGTATTATTAGGGAATAACTCAGGGATTCTGAAGGGGTTGATCCACAAGGAATCAAATTTAGCATGCTTGCCTTTGTCCTTCTTGGGTGCATCTAATTTTAGCACTAGGTCTCCCAGCTAGAAATCCTCCTTTCTTTCTTTCTTGTCAAAAGGCAGGTCGATCTTTTGTTGATGTTCATGTTCATGTTCTTCATTCAGTGTTTTCTCTCTAGTTTGTTGCACTTCTACCAACTATTGAATTCTTATGATCATATCATCAGGCTCCCCTTGGTAGTCTTGGAATAATTTTTCCACTGGCAAGGTGAGCTAAGAAGGAAATATGGCCTCAATTTCATACACAAGCTGAAAAGGAGAGACCCCAAGAGATCTTTTTGTTGTCACTCTGTCAGCCCATAGAGAAAATTTGACCTTTGAATCCCAATATTTCTTGTTGTCCTCTAGCAGTATTTTGATCATTTTATAAGGCTCTTGTTAGAGGACTCTGCCAGTCCATTCCCTTGGGGATAGTATGGAGTTGAGTGAAATAGTGAAATTCCAAACTGTTCACAAAATTGGATTAATGGCTCGACTTTGAAAGATGCAGTGTTGTTAGTGACAATTCTTTTCGGACATATGAACCTTTCTATAATATCCTCCAGAAAACTAATGATTACTTTTTGAGAATCACTCCTTGTGGGAATAGCCTATATCCATTTGGTGAAATAATCTGTTGCAGTCAATATCCACCTGTGTTGACCACTTGAAGCAGAATGAATTTCCCTAATAAAATATAAGCCCCACTATTGAAAGGGTCCCGAAGCTACCACAAGCTTCAATGGCAAGGACTTGAGTTGTTGCTTCCCGGAGAATTTCTGGCATTTCACACAAGCCCTGATTTTTGCACAGACATTGATGAATAGAGTATACCATAAATACCTAGCCCTAAGAATCTTATAGGTTGTGGTCCTCCAGAAGTGATGTTCCCCACAGAGGTTGTCATGAAATTCAAACATAATTTTACGGGCTTCTTGTGGGTCTAAATATCTCAGAAGCACTCTTAGAGGGTCTTTCCAATACAAGACCTGGTCAATAAGGCAATATCTGATCGCTTTGAGCTTTAAATCTCTTGCCTTGCTTTTTCCCATTCCATCAGGAGGTCTCAATTCTTGCAGAAAATATATCATATCTTTGTACTAGGTGCATTCTGCCAATGGAGGGTTTACTTGTGGGTCTGTATGGGACAACTCAGCTTACTAACTTTCTGAGTGGGTGTTAATGAAGTTAACTCCCAGAACTTTACAATTAGACTCAGCCAATATCTTGGCTAAAACTTGGCCTTTAACTAGTTTGGTGGGCTTTATTTCCAGATCAAATTCAAGTATTTTGGCGATCCACTTGCTCCTTCTTTCGTCTATGTCAGGCTAAATGAGAATGTCCTTCACAGAAGATGAAGGAACATATGCAATGACCTTTGAATGCAAGACATGGATACTGAAAGATTTAAGGGCTTTCACCAAAGCATAGGTCTGCTTCTCCATGATTTCATATTTGATCTCTGTATCTCTTAATGCCTTGTTGAAAAAGGAAATAGGCTTCTCCAACCCCTCGGCATTCTTCTGCAATAAAACGGTTGCCACTATGTTAAAAGAGGCAAAGGAAAAAATCTGAAAATCCTTGGAATAATCAGGACTGATAAGCATTGGTGCCTCAGTCAAGGCCTTCTTGATTTGATTGAATGAATTTCTGGAATCAACAGTCCATTTTACTTCATTCCCCTTCCTGAGCATGGTTGTAATATGCTTCACCTATTCAACAAAATTTGAAACAAACCTTCTCAGAAAATTGATCTTTCCCAGGAAAGACTAAACTTCCTTCTGGGATTGCGGAAGTGACAAGGTTTGGATAGCTTCTACTCTTCTTGAATCAATCCTGAGCCCTCAGATGATACTATGAGCCCCAACAATTTTCCCTCTCGCATGGCAAACAAATATTTCTTGGGATTTAGGGAGAGACCAAACCTTCTGCATTTCAGGAAAACCCTTCTCAGACGCTGGAAATGTTCTTTATTAGATATGGAGAAGACTGTAATGTCATCCAAATAGATGACTACAAATTTATCCCTTTCTCCAATGAAATCAATGTCCATAACTCGCTGAAAGTTTTCTACTGCATTCATCAATCCAAAGGGAATTTTGGCGTACATGAATGTACCCCAATGAGTGGTGAAGGTCGTCTTCTCTTTGTCTTCAGGTAGGACAGAGATCTGATTGTAGCCTGAAAAGACATCAATCATGGAAATCCTGGATGCACCTGTCACCCTCTGCAATATGTGTTCCATCTTCAGCAAAAGGTAATTGTCCCTCTTAGAGCTTATGTTCAAGTTCCTGAAATCGACACAAAGTCTGATTTCTCCATTCTTCCTCCTTACTAGGACCAGGTTGGCTACCCACTCAAAATATCTCAAAGGGACAATGATTTGGGCATCCAGCAGCTTCTTTACCTCCTTCTCCATAATAGGCAGCAACATAGGATTTATTGGTCTTAATTTCTGCCTAAACGGTTTGGCCTCCTCTTTCAATGGGATTTTATGCTCGATGACGCTTGTATCATATGTTCTGAGATCTTCATATGTCCAGGCAAACATGTCAGGGAATTCTTTTAATAACTCAACATACTCTGTCCTTTGTTCCCTAGAGAGATTGCTTGACAACTTGATAAATTTTGGATCCTCCTATGTGCCCATATTGCACTCATCTACGTCAGCTTCTTCATTTGAGGTTTTACCCTTTACTGCCACATTTTTCCTGTCAAATATATTTTCCAAAGGAACTAGTCCCTTTGGGATATGATAGTTGGGCAGCTAAACAATATGATGGTTAGCAATTTTTTTCAGAAAAGAGTTGTCATGAGGATTTATTTCAAAATCAGGATCTTGATTAATGTGTAATGCAGAAAACTCATCAACGATCTCCAAGAACCTTTTGATTTCAAGATCACCCTCAAACACTTTCCAATGTTTGACATTGTCAGGTATAAAGGGTCTATACTTCACCTCTACCTCATACCTGAGTTTAGGTGGCAGAGGGACTCTGAAATTACTTGTTGATGCAGCCAGAGAATCGGCCATAGCATTCTCTTCTCTTGGAACAAATGAGATGTTGAAAGCCAAGAAAAAACTGTCGACTAGATCCCAGACTTCATTTCTGTAACTCCTAAGTCGAGGGTGCTTGGCTTGATAAATGTTTCTGCTCTGATGGACAATTAACTCGGTATACCAAAAAAATAATATTTCTTTAATTCCTAGGTCTTTTGCAGCCCTCAAACCCAAAACAAGAGCTTCATACTCTGCCACATTATTGGTAGTTTCAAATTCTAATTTGTAGGACAGAGATATAATTTCTTGAACGGGTGAAACAAAGACCACTCCAACACCAACGCCTTCTCTGGAAGAGGCTCCATCAAAGAACATTTTCCAAACAGAAGTGACTGGAGGATATTCTTTGTAGAAAGTAAGGGATTGCTTTTTGATATCAAGAGGAGGTTTAGGGGCATTGGTGAGCTACAACAAGCTGGATCCCAAATCAGTATCAAGTGTGAAAATAGGATGGTTGGTGGGGTCTACTTAATCGCTAATAATGTAGTCCAGCTGAGCTTCTTTGTACAGTCTTCTATGCTCCCCTCTGAACATGGGAATGGTAGCATATGTGAGGTCCATCTGCAATGTTCCTCCAATTATTTTAATCCAAGATCTTGACAAGAGCATGCCAAACTTGGGAGGAACATCAGCCACCATGATATCCATGACCACACTTTTCATGGGCAGCTGAAACAAGGTAAAAACCATATTTTTGATGACCCCAAGGCACTGTACCTTCCTTGAATCAAAAGAATACAGATCATGACAAGCTTTGGTGATTTCTAATCCAAGTTCTTCCATGATAGTTTTGGGCATGAGATTATGATATGTCGCTGAGTCCATCAAACAATTATGCAGCACTTTGTCATGGATGTTCAGTGAGGTGTAGAAGGGAGGGGATGAATCATCTCTATGTTCTATCAAGGGACCTATAATGACTGCTAGCTTTTCATCTTGAAGGTTTACTAAGTCTATGGAATAAGATGAAGACTCGGGCTGCCATAGTTTAGAGAGGGATCTTTTAAAATCTTTGTGCTTGACCGGCTTTGAAAGGGGTACAGGGATTATGATCTTTTGAATTTCATGCTCAAAGTTAAAATAGGAGGGGGGCTTCAAGACTTCTCTCACTTATGGGACAAGACCTTTGGATAATGGTGAGGGATTATGTGTTTTCTTCTCCTTGCTATTGTTCGCTACGTCTTTAGCAGGCTTCTCTGCTCTGGAAGGTTGATCAGGGACGTCATACTTCCCTTCTTTATTTTTAGGCCTGAGGTTATATTTATTGGGATTACTATTGGTCTTGTCCCCTTTACTCAATTCATTTATCTGGATGTCCATGAGGGACTCTTCATATGCAGATTGAGTTAAATGGGGAAAAGGGGAGGTGTCTCCAAGACAATGGATTTTAGGATCTAACTCTTCTTCCTCACCTTCTACATCAATGACAAGATTATTTTGGAGATGGGTTTGGATTTTTTTATCATCCCTATCTCTGCTTCTAGGATCTCTCGGAAGTATCTGAGGGGTAGTATTTGGTCTTCTGAAGTTACCCCTGTTATCAATACTTTGGGAACTCTTATAACTTTGCTTCCCTTCCAATTTCATCTTCTCCATTTCTGCAGAAAGAGACTTTACCAGTTTGGTCAATTCATCTACTTCAGGATGGGATGCAGAGGAACCAGAGGTTGAGGCTTCATATCTCACTCTTCCTCTGTCTCTATCAGCCTTATTTCTAAGTCTATCAACCGCCAACACATTGGATTCTACTTCCAGGGCTGCATCTTGCATATGAGCCAAGGAGGTAGCACTTCTCTCTCTCAATAGGAGGTAGAAATCAGGGTCAAAAGCACTAGCATGAGTAATTTTGGTGGAGGCTTCAGTAAGATTTATCTCAACGGGGATCTTATTGTACATTTTGTTGAATCTTTTGGAGAAATCAGAGACAAATTCTCCCTCTTTTCTTTTTAGAGACCCGAACTCTGTGATATAATACATAAAGTCTTTTTTATCCCCCCATTGTCTCAGGAAAACATCATCTAAAGCCTCAATCCCAGCAATGGATCCAGGGGTTAATCCTCTAAACCACTTCCTGGCCTCACCATCAAG
>JASDQU010589508.1:55028-65693 GCA_032191745.1 Picea mariana
CAGTGACGTAAAAGTTATTCGGGACCCCCTTCTAACACAGGGGCTAAACACGAGGTCCCGTGAGGAAAGGAAGTGGAGATAAACCCTCCAAACCCGGACTAAACATAGTGGGGAACGCATATTGAGGATCTGTCATGGGAATACTACCGACTTCATTTTTCTACAGAGCTTCGTGGACCTCGAATCCATTCGAGATAATATGTTTTCTTTCAGACCACTTTTTTTCGATACCCTCGATAGGTTTCGGACTTGTTATCTTGCTCATTGTGGTCCACCCGACTATCAACTGTACCCGCCTGGTGATTTTTTACAAGCTGGGAACTTAGTTGCCCATATTCTAGGGACTTACACAGGTGACTGCAAGGGTATACCGTGGTGACTACGGAAGACATCGGGTCACACTTTGTAGAGTATACCCGGAGGGTGCTTCCATGTTTGAGTTGCACTTGCACTGGCTAGTTTCTCTAGTGTTGGTTGGCGTAACTATTCTTCCTACTAGATAGTTGTTTGTTTGATTTGTCTTATAGGAATCGTTCTAGTGTGTGCTTGGTTTTAAACGCTAGTTAAGCCTTACTGTGTCATTTGATATTTTCACAAAGTGGAAGATCAAGAGCTCCATCGGTCGCGAAGGCTTCAGGGCCTATTGTTGGTTGTCTTAGCACTAGAAGTCACCTCTGGATTGCAGCAGAGATAAGCCCAGTACCCATCAGTTTTTATGTCACAATGAATAATTTAACGGTGGTCAAATGGGTGTAAACTCGGGATAGTATCACTTTAACATCAGAAAACTGGGTTGGTATGCACATGCGCATGAGGTATTGATCTAAATTCAGTCAGTAAATTGTAGTAAGGGTGAGTAGGGTGGACAACTTGAGGAGAAAATGTAGAGGTCTACTATGGACATCTGGTCTTCCAGTAGCCTAAGGAGGAAAAGTTTCAAATACAATATCCTCTTGAATACGAAACTTCAGGAAACTAAAAACGCTATAACAATACCGCAATCAAACATACATTACAATATAGTTATCACAACTCGACTGGATCTTCCATGCCCGAGTCTTCAGTATCAGAAGAAAAAGAGATGAGAAGAAAGTAGATTGTCATTAAACAAGAAGTCTCAAACGGTAACACATAACCAAAGAACTAGAGGCTTCATTAAAACTTTACACATCAGGAGCGTAGCTTAACCATCGACCTTAACAAAATATCAAAACTGAGTATTTATACTCAGAACATCTTGCCACCACTAGGAGTGTGACCTGGCTACTACAATCAAAGCTTTGTGTCTGCATCTCTTCTGCCAATCTGCACTTGCATTCTTCTGTCAGACGCGATCTCATACCAATATAGGCTTTGCAGGAGAATTCGTTGACAGGGGAACTTTGGGCATATAGTCTGCCTCCATGGACATACTTTCCATGCTTTCCATTTATGGGGTGAAAAGAGGTTTCAACCACCTCCCCCATTTACATTAACTACTTTCATCGGGATCAGGATGAAACATGAAACTCATGAATGTTCTAGGAAACGTTCACGACTCCTTCAAGTCAACCATGGCGCCTTGAGACCACGCAGATCTTCCTCTATGAACAATACCAACTCTTTTGGCCTTGGCGCAGCTTCTCTCCATCGCTTCATGTGACCTCGAACCATGACCTAGGGCTCCTACACAAAATTTCAGGATTTCGCATTTCGGGAGTCTTCACTCCACTTGATTCCAAATATCCCTATGCTTGAATCTGTGAAATAGTCCATCTATATCGACGGTCGGATATGCTTGAATTTAATGGTCAGGATGCTTTCTCGAAAACCTTAGAAACCCGCCACTCAACAGGCGCTTACCCTTTTTTATGGCCCTACTTCCTATATAACCATGGGTTGTGATCGTGGGCCCAAATCTTGGGCGCTTCACGAATTCATGTTTCGTGAATATACGTTGTGCTCCATGCTAAAACCTCTAAGTTGTGAAATTGCTATTTCTCGAATCAGGTGCCACGCGCCCCTTTAAATCGAACGACCCAAATGAATATCGGCATTTTGGAACTTTGGGTCTTCGGCATTTCGGGACTCGGAAAATCTACGCATCCCTCACTTCATCTTTCCTGAAATGACCTTCACCGCGGTTCAGATCTGGTGCCACGCATCCTACTAGATCGGACAGCTCCTGCTGATTTCGGATTTCGGGGGTTTAGCTCTTTTAAAAATAACTTCAACAACATTTTGAACTCTCAATCTCTGCTACCATTATTCATCGTTGATCTCTGAACTTTGAATTGCAAATTCCTTTGCCAAACGAAACTTGCTCACTCACTTGATTTGAGTCCATATCAGACTGCTCTAAGTGTTGTGCTTGTGCTTATTGTTTCGGCCTATATAAATAAATGCTTGGGCGACTAGTCGAGGGCTTGGGAAAGAGAAGAATCAATTACAGAGGTAGAGAGGGCAGTGATTGACCCAGGGACAACAAATCTTGGTGCTAATACTTCTCAAAAAGGATTACACAAAAAAAGGTCGCTCAAACGATCGAGGACAAACACAGATCAAATTGAAAGCCAAAAGAGGAAAAACTTAAGGTTTGGTTGGAGAAAAGGAGAAAGGCAAGGTAAAACTACAGACTTAAGTAGAAACCACAAACCCACAAGACTCTGACAATTTTATGTGATAACATTTGGCTCCACAGGGGATGGCATGCTCCCTGTGAGTTGCCAAGAAAAGTAGTTTTGGTGCCTTTGTATTGGGTTATGGGGTCCCCTATTTGAAAATGAAAAACTAAAAATCAAAAACAAAACAGGAATGGTATTTGCAGTGGCAGAATGTCGGTCACGGATTAAACAAAATATTTCTTCAGGAAATACCCATTTACAAGGCCACCAAAAACTTCAGATCCCTCCAAATCCTACAACATGTAAGTATTATTAGGGAATAACTCATGGATTTTGAAGGGGTTGATCCACAAGGCATCAAATTTACCATGTTTGCATTTGTCCTACTTGGGTGAATCTAATTTTAGCACTAGGTCTCCCAGCTGGAAATCCTCCTTTCTTTCTTTCTTGTCAAAAGGCAGCTTGATCTTCTGTTGATGTTCATGTGCTTCATTCAGTAGTTTCTCTCTAGTTTGTTGCACTTCTACCAACTATTGAATTCTTTTGATCATATCGTCAGGCTCCCCTTGGTATTCTTGGAATAATTTTTCCACTGGCAAGGCGAGCTAAGAAGGAAATATGGCCTCAATTTCGTACACAAGCTGAAAAGGAGAGACCCCAAGAGATCTTTTTGTTGTCACTCTGTCAGCCCACAGAGAAAACTTGACCTTTGAATCCCAATATTTCTTGTTGTCCTCTAGCAGTATTTTGATAATTTTTATAAGGCTCTTGTTAGAGGACTCTACCAGTCCATTACCTTGGGGATAGTATGGATTTGAGTGAAATAGTGAAATTCCAAATTGTTCACAAAACTAGATTAATGGCTTGGCTTTGAAAGATGCGGCGTTGTTAGTGAAAATTATTTTCAGACATCCGAACCTTTCTATAATATCCTCCAGAAAACAAATGATTACTTTGTCAGAAGCACTCCTTGTGGGAATAACCTATATCCATTTGGTGAAATAATATGTCGCAGTCAATATCCACCTATGTTGACCACTTGAAGCATAATGAATTTCCCTAATAAAATATAAGCCCCACTACTGAAAGGGTCCCGAAGCTACCATAGGCTTCAATGGCAAGGAGTTGAGTTGTTTCTTCCCGGAGAATTTCTGGCATTTAACACAAGCCCTAATTTTTGCACAAACATCGGTGAATAGAGTATACCAGAAATACCCGGCCCTGAGAATCTTATAGGTTGTGGTCCTCCATAAGTGATGTTCCCCACAGAGGTTGTCATGAAATTCAAACATAATTTTACGGGATTCTTGTGGGTCTAAATATCTTAGAAGCACTCTTAGAGGGTCTTTCCAATACAAGACCTGGTCAATAAGGCAATATCTGATTGCTTTGATCTTTAAATCTCTTGCCTTGCTTTTTCCCATTCCATCAGGAGGTCTCAATTCTTGCGGAAAATATATAATATCTTTGTACTAGGTGCATTCTGCCAATGGAGGGTTGACTTGTGGGTCTGTATGGGACAACTCAGCTTACTGACTTTCTGAGTGGGTGTTAATGAAGTTAACCCTCAGAACTTTACAATTAGACTCAGCCAATATCATGGCTAAACCTTGGCCTTTAACTAGTTTGGTGGGATTTATTTCCAGATCAAATTCAAGGATTTTGGAAATCCACTTGCTCCTTCTTTCGTCTATGTCAGGCTAAATGAGAATGTCCTTCACAGAAGCTGAAGGAACATATGCAATGGCCTTTGAATGCAAGACATGGATCCTGAAAGATTTAAGGGCTTTCACCAAATCATAGGCATGCTTCTCCATGATGTCATATTTGATCTCTGCATCTCTTAATGCCTTGTTGAAAAAGGAAATAGGCTTCTCCAGCCCCTCGGCATTCTTCTGCAATAAAACGATTGCCACTATGTTAAAAGAGGCAAAGGAAAAAATCCAAAAATCCTTGGAATAATCAAGACTGATAAGCATTGGTGCCTCATTCAAGGCCTTCTTGATTTGATTGAATGAATTTATGGACTCAACAGTCCATTTTACTTCATTCCCCTTCCTGAGAATGGTTGTAATATGCTTCACCAATTCAACAAAATTTGAAACAAACCTTCTCAGAAAATTGATCTTTCCCAGGAAAGACTGAACTTCCTTATGGGATTGGGGAAGTGACAAGGTTTGGATAGCTTCTACTCTTCTTGAATCAATCCTGGCCCCCTCAGATGATACAATGAGCCCCAACAATTTTCCCTCTCGCATGGCAAACAAATATTTCTTGGGATTTAGGGAGAGACCAAACCTTCTGCATTTCAAGAAAACCCTTCTCAAACGCTGGAAATGTTCTTTATCAGATATGGAGAAGACTGTAATGTCATCCAGATAGATGACTACAAATTTATCCCTTTCTCAAATGAAATCGATGTCCATAACTCGTTGAAAGGTTTCTCCTGTGTTCATCAATCCAAAGGGAATTTTGGCATACATGAATGTACCCCAATGAGTGGTGAAGGTCATCTTCTCTCTATCTTCAGGCGGGACAGAGATCTGATTGTAGCCTGAAAAGACATCAATCATGGAAATCCTGGATGCACTTGTCACCATCTGCAATATTTGTTCCATCTTCAGCAAAAGGTAATTGTCCTTCTTAGAGCTTATGTTCAAGTTCCTGAAATCGACACAAAGTTTGATTTCTCCATTCTTCTTCCTTACTAGGACCAAGTTGGATACCCACTCAGAATATCTCAAAGGGACAATGATTTGGGCGTCCAGCAGCTTATTTACCTCCTTCTCCATAATAGGTAGCAACATAAGATTTATTGGTCTTAATTTCTGCCTAAACATTTTGGCCTCATATTTCAATGGAATTTTATGCTCGATGACGCTTGTATCATATGTTCTGAGATCTTCATATGTCCAGGCAAACATGTCAGCAAATTCTTTTAATAACTCAACATACTTTGTCCTTTGTTCCCTTGACAGACTGCTTGACAACTTGACAAATTTTGGATCCTCCTATGTGTCGATATTGCACTCATCTACGTCGGCTTCTTCATTTGAGGTTTTACCCTTTACTGCCACATTGTTCCTATCAAACAGACTTTCCAAAGGAACTAGTCTCTTTGGGATATGATTGTTGGGCAGCTAAACAATACGATGGTTAGCAATTTTATTCAGAAAAGAGTTGTCATGAGGATTTATTTTAGAATCAGGATCTTGATTAATGTGTAATGCAGAAAACTCATCAACAGTCTCCAAGAACCTTTTGATTTCAAGATCACCCTCAAACACTTTCCAATGTTTGACATTGTCAAGTATAAAGGGTCTATACTTCACCTCTACCTCATACCTGAGTTTAGGTGGTAGAGGGACTCTGAAATTACTTGTTGATGTAGCCAGAGAATCGGCCATAGCATTCTCTTCTCTTGGAACAAATGAGATGTTGAAAGCCAAGAAAAAACGATCGACTAGATCCCAGACTTCATTTATGTAACTCCTAAGTTGAGGGTGCTTGGCTTGATAAATGTTTCTGTTCTGATGGACAATTAACTCGATATCCCAAAACACTAATATTTCTTTAATTCCTAGGTCTTTTGCAGCCCTCAAACCCAAAACAAGAGCTTCATACTCTACCACATTATTGGTAGTTTCAAATTCTAACTTGTAGGACAAAGATATAATTTATTGAACAGGTGAAACAAAGACCACTCCAACACCAACGCCTTCTCTAGAAGAGGCTCCATCAAAGAACATTTTCCAAACAGAAGTGACTGGAGGATATTCTCTGTAAAAAGTAAGGGATTGTTTTTTGATATCAAGAGGAGGTTTAGGGGCATCGGTCAGCTGCAACAAGTTGGATCCCAAATCAGTATCAAGTGTGAAAATAGGATGGTTGGTGGGGTCTGCTTAATCGCTAATAATGTAGTCCAGCTAAGCTTCTCTGTACAGTATTTTATGCTCCCCTCTGAACACGGGAATGGTAGCATATGTGAGGTCCATCTGCAATGTTCCTCCAATTATTTTAATCCAAGATCTTGACAAGAGCATGCCAAACTTGGGAGGAACATTGGCCACCATGATATCCATGACCACACTTTTCATGGGCAGCTGAAACAAGATCAAAACCATATTTTTGATGACCCCAAGGCACTGTACCTTCCTTGAATCAAAAGAATACAGATCATGATAAGCTTTGGTGATTTCTAATCCAAGTTCTTCCATGATAGTTTTGGGCATGAGATTATGAGATGTTGCTGAGTCCATCAAACAATTATGTGGCACCTTGTCATGGATGTTCATTGAGGTGTAGAAGGGAGGGGACGAATCATCTCTATGTTCTATCAAGGGACCTATAATGACTGCTAGATTTTCATCTTGAAGGTTTACTGAGTCTATGGAATAAGATGAAGACTCAGGCTGCCATAGTTTAGAGAGGGATCTTTTAAAATATTTATGCTTGACCGGCTCTAAAAGGGGTACAGGGATTATGATCTTTTGAATTTCATGCTCAAAGTTAAAATAGGAGGGGGGCTTCAACACTTCTCTCACTTATGCGACAAGACCTTTGGATAATGGTGAGGGATTATGTGTTTTCTTCTACTTTCTATTGTTCACTACGTCTTTAGCAGGCTTCTCTGCTCTGGAAGGTTGATCAGGGACCTCAGACTTCCCTTCTTTATTTTTAGGCCTGAGGTTATATTTATTGGGATTACTATTGGTCTTGTCCCCTTTACTTAACTTATTTATCTGGATGTCCATGAGGGACTCTTCATATGCAGATTGAGTTAAATGGGGAAAAGGGGAGGTGTCTCCAAGACAATGGATTTTAAGATCTAACTCTACTTCCTCACCTTCTACATCAGTGACAAGATTATTTTGGAGATAGGTTTGGATTTTTTTAGCATCCCTATCTCTGCTTCTAGGATCTCTCGGAAGTATCTAAGGGGTAGTATTTGGTCTTCTGAAGTTACCCCTATTATCAGTACTTTGGGAACTCTTATAACTTTGCTTCCCTTCCAATTTCATCTTCTCCATTTCTGCAGAAAGAGACTTTACCAGCTTGGTCAATTCATCTACTTCAGGATGAGGCGCAGAGGAACCGGAGGTTGAGGCTTCAAATCTCTCTCTTCCTCTGTCTCTATCAGCCTTATTTCTGAGTCTATCAACCGCCAACACATTGGATTCTACTTCCAGGGCTGCATCGTTCATATGAACCAAGGAGGTAGCACTTCTCTCTCTCAACAGGAGGTAGAAATCAAGGTCAAAAGCACTAGCATAAGTAATTTTGGTGGAGGCTTCAGTAAGATTTATCTCAGCAAGGATCTTATTGTACATTTTGTTGAATCTTTTGGAGAAATCAGAGACAGATTCTCCCTCTTTTCTTTTTAGAGACCCGAACTCTGTGATATAATACATAAAGTCTTTTTTATCCCCCCATTGTCTCAGGAAAACATCATCTAAAGCCTCAATCCCAGCAATGGATCCAGGGGTTAATCCTCTAAACCACTTCCTGGCCTCACCATCAAGGCTCTGAACAAAAACTCTCATCCATACATCTTCATTTTCAATATTTAGATTGTCTACATAACTGTAGAGAGAAGCAAGGTGTTCTTCATCAGTTATGTCTTCTTCCCCAGTGAATTTGGACATGTATTTTAGGTAGCCTCCGGTGGGGAGAGCATTCATTGGTTGAGGTAGGACTAGAGGGGCATATCTCATAGCCACTATGGCATCCATTCTATTCCTAAGGGGATTAGCACCCGCCATTAGGATGTGAGGTGGAGGAGAACTAGGACAGGATGGAGTTCGAACAGGGGAAATTGCGGGTGTGTTTTTGGAAGGAAAGGGAAACAACAGAGGATTAGGGGAAAATGATAGAGGGCTTGAGGGAACAGAGGTTTCCCTCATGGTAGAAGCAACAACTCTAATAGGGGGAGGAGTGGTAAAACCCAGAGTGAGAAAATCTTCTAAGGTCCTGGGTCTAAACCATGGTACAACTCCAAGGGAGGTAGGAGTGACAAGACTTTCTCCTTCCAATCCCAGACCAGGAGAGGAGAAATCATCAGGAACACTCCCAAACTTTAAGATTCGGGAAACTCCAACATATGGTATAACAAGAAAAGGAGCAGCAGTTATTGGAGTTTCTAAATGAGGATGGTGAAAATCATCAGAAATACTTGGTTCAGTAGTCGAAGTACCTTCCTGAGGGGTCTTCTATATTCTGACAATTTTCTTTGGGTCGAGTTCATGTGTTGCTAAAGGCAGTTGTGGAGTAGACCTCATGTGTCTGCCTATGGAAGCCACAACTAGAATAGTGGGGTTGTAACAGTGGAGTTTCCAAGTGCACAGTTGCAATCTTTAGTGTACTGAGTTCTAATGCACCTTCAGAACTAGTAATCTTTGTCGCTCAATCCCAGGGAAAATCTTCAATCCATCCCCGGCAATGGCGCTAGAAATGTTAGAACTAGAAGTCACGTCAGGATTGCAGCAGAGGTAAGCCCAGTACCCATCATTTTTTATGTCACAATGAATAATTTAAGGGTGGTCAATTTGGTGTAAACTCAGGATAATATCGCATTAACATTATAAAACTAGGTTGGTATGCACAGGCAAATGAGTTCTTGATCTAACTTCAGTTAGTAAATTGTAGTAAGGGTGAGTAGGGTGGAGAAATTGAGGAGAAAACATAGAGGTCTGCTATGGACATCCGATCTTCCAGCAACCTAAGGAGGAAAAGTTTCAAATACAAGATCCTCTTGAATCCAAAACTTTAGGAAATTGAAAACGCTATAACAATACCGCAATCAAACATACATTACAATACAGTTATCACAACTAGACTGGATCTTCCATTCCCAAGTCTTCATTATCAAAATAAAAAGAGATGAGAAGAAATTTGATTGTCATTAAAAAAGAAGTATCAAATGGTAACACATAACCAGAGAACCAGAGGCTTCATTAAAACTTTACACATTGGGAGCGTACATCAACCATCGACCTTAACAAAATATCAAAACTGAGTATTTATACTCAGAACATCTTGCCATCACCAGGAGTGTGACCTGGCTACTACAATCAAATATTTGCGTCTGCATCTCTTCTGTCAGTCTGCACTTACATTATTTTGTTAGACGCGATCTCAAACTAGTATGGGATTTGCAGGAGAATTCATTGACAGGGGAAATTTGGGCAGACAGTCTGCCTCCACGGCCATCCTTTCCATGCTTTCCATTTATGGGGTGAAATGAGGTTTCAACCACCTCCGTCATTTACATTAACTACTTTCATCGGGATCGGGATGAAACCGGAAACTCATGAATGTTCCAGGAAACGTTCACGACTCCTTCAAGTTAACCCTTATGCCTCGATACAACGCAGATATTCCTTTGTGAACAATACAAATGCTTTCGGCCTTGGAACAGCTTCTCTCCATCGCTTCATGTGACCTCGGACAATGACCTGGGGATCCTACACAAAATCTCAAGATTTCGCATTTTGGGAGTCTTCACTCCACTTGATTCCAAATATCTCGATGCTCGAATCTGCGAAATAGTCCATCCAGATCAACGGTTGGATTTGCTTGAATTTATCGACCGGCATGATTTCTCGAAAACCTTAGACACACACCACTCAACAGGTGCTTACCATTCTTTATGGCCCTGCTTCCTATATAGCCATGGGTTTTGATCATGGGCCCAACTCCTGGGCGCTTCGCGTTCACTAATCTACGTTATTCTCCATGCTAAAACCTCTAAGTCACGAAATCACGATTTCTCGGATCAGGTGCCACGCGCACCTTTGAATCGGACGGCCCATATCAATATCAGCATTTCAAGACTTCAGGTCTTCCGAAATTTTGGGACTCAAAAAATATGCGCATCCCTCATTTCATCTTTCCCGAAATGAACTTCTCTATGGTTTGGATCTAGTGCCACGCGTCCTACTGGATCGGACGGCTCCTGCTAATTTTGGATTTCGGGGGTTTGGCTCTTTTACAAATAACTTCGAAAACATTATGAACTCCTGATCTCTTCAACCATAATTCGTCGTCGATCTCTGAACTTTTA
>JASDQU010589509.1:0-10698 GCA_032191745.1 Picea mariana
AGACAGATAAGCTTTTGTGGGTCCAAAATCCTTTCAGTGGGAAGGTGTGATCAAAATCTGGACCAGGGGTCAAAATTTTGCTCAAATTTCAAAGAGCTTGGAATGCAACGAAAATAGTGCCATTGCGTCCGTTTCATCTTCCTGATTCCGGTGGTATATTTACTTTCTCAAACAGAGTGTGTATGGAGAAGATATCACGATCTGTTCGCTAAGCCAAATAGGCAAAAAATTTGATGCTGACTGTACCTGTCCGTACAGTCCTTACAGTCCATACAGGACACGTGGCAGGTCCGTACAGGACATGTGGCGACTCCAGGTGATGACACGTGTCAGGAAGATTTGGCTTTTTGGGTGTATGGTTGGACCAATTCAGAGGTGACATGTGTCACCACTGGAAGGGTGACACATGGCCCGGGATGACATCATCATTTGACGTGGTGACCATACGATGACGTGGCAGGTGACAGAGCCATACGGCGATTGACAAGTGGCAAGTTGACGTGGGATAATCGGCAGTTGACACGTGGCAAGCATTCGTTGGATGGTAGCTGTCGAATCTGGAAGTGACACGTGTCCTTTTTCGGCGAATGGTATGAGGACACATGGCCCAATCTGTGGACGCAACGTGTCACTCGTTTATTGGGTTTTGGGTTTGTTCAAAATTTTGTTAAGTCCACCGGAATCGAACTCCAGACCTCCACCATAGCCGAACGTTTTGGCAATGGCCGCCCTGCCAACGTGCCATACCATATGACTTGTTTATTGTATGGTTTCAAATGTATTTTAATTTGAATTTTGTTGCATACGGTGGGGGGTCAGGTCGGGGCTTAGCCCCGACCCGCGGTCATAGTGTTTTACATATGTGACCATATTGTATCGTGTGGGAACTTTAACCATATCCAAAGCTCTGGTCGTATGGGCTTCAATCATATGACCTTGTTATATGTGCAGTGGTTTAAAAGTGTTCAAAAGTTTGCACGCCTGGTCCCATGGCGCCTTCTCATGTGACTTCAGTTTTAACCCCTAGCCCTTTATATGCTATTGCGCGAGGTCGTATGGAGGATCATGTGCCCAGGTGCTAGGCGGTTAGGGGTTGGAGGCGCCCTAACCATTCTACAGTTTGCACCGTTGGCACAGTTGCACCCGGTGCCAGGTTTTAACGTGCATTTTGGAGCATGTTCTTGGTTCATGCACACAGAGGTGCATTTTGGCGAACCAGTTTCAAAAAGCTTGAAGGAGGAAAATGGAGGAGGCCTAACTTCTTCATATTTTGGCCGATTGAGGTGCTGTAAAAGCCCAGCTAGGGGTTTCTGGACGTCCTGGATCCATTGGTGCTATTATCAAGGCCATTTGAAGACTTCTTCTGCAAGTTTTTCACCATTTAAGTTTTAGGAAGCTCTAGGGAGTTTGAAGCCCTCATTGATGGAGGACATGGTTTGGTGAGCCTATGTTTGTTTTATGTGATTGAATAATAATTTTTGGCTAATTGATATGCTCTGAACACATTGGGACAGGTTTCAGAGGCTGTTGAGGACTTTTACAGGTGTTTTTTTCAAAGAGAATCTCAGGGAAGCTTATGGCCACATGTAGAAGAGGTCATGCCCGGATTAGCCATGATCTGTTTTCAGAGTTCTATTAGTCATTTTTGGGGTTTTTATGTGTGATGATCTCAATAGTACAGTCTATTTTTCCATTGGAGTTGAGAAACAGCTTGTAAAAGAACTTTTGACAAATTAATCCCAGAGAGCCAAGTCCATTATGGAGGCTCAAGGAGATGTAGCCCGGAGGGGGGTGAACTCCTTTATCATCTTGTTCTTGTTGTGAGTTTGATGGTTTATTTGCTGCAAGTTATGTTGCTATGTATTTATTGAAAGTACATATATAACCATTTAAAAGAACATATCCTCACACATAAGAATTTACAAGAAGATACATGAACTTAACACATAAGTTTATATTGTATATTTATACACATGAAGCAAGGTCCTGTAAAGTTTATTTTTATGAAGTAGAGGGTGCTTGCATAGCATAACAAGTTAGCCTTGTATTTTTAGATCACGTGCTCAGGATAAAATAATCGGGTTCATGATGGTCTTAGACACTGCACTAGAGTGAACAACAAGAGCACAATGAGCACTGTATACAATTGCTAATCTATGGGCTTCAAATTCTCAGTTGGAAAAAGTGTTCTTCGTTCATGGCGCAACGAGATAAATAGGAAATCTTGGCAATGATTTACTTGCAATGGTTATGAACCTCATTAACGCTACTTCTGTTCGTTATGGCATAGTCCAATGGTTTGGTGGTGAACCATAAATGATTTTCTAGCTGTTCAGAGTAGCAGTCCAATGGATATATCAGCTTCCAACAACTATATTGCTTCACCATAGCGAAGCGGCATATGTCATTGTTCTGATATCTTGACAAAGCTTCAATTCTGCAAAGTTTCTTTCGGTGAGGTACCCTCTGGAACCTATTGTAACTTCTCAATCTTGACCTTCTTCTTACTTATCTTCCTAGCCTTTTTCCCCGTGAGCTTCATCTCGATGGTTCTTTTCCCATTCTAATTCTTATTTTCCTTGGGCATAGTCACTTCGCGCTGATGAGATCCTCTCCTAGGATTCAGGTGTGTCACTTCTTCTTTATCTAGGATAGAAACTTCAGCCTTCGGTATGTCTTCCGATGTTTTTGTAGCTTCGACATCTGGGTTTCTAATGTCAGGTAGCTTTGATCTGTTCTCTTGTTCTTTAATCAACTATGTGATCTTTTGCATCATGATATCTTTTAACTCTTGTCTCTTCTATTCTAAGACTTCTTCTTCTTCCTTCTTTCTAGCTTGATCTCTATCAATCCAAGATTTTCCTAGTAACATGGTAAACGGTGCACTATCTTCAACGAATTTAATAATCTCAAAATATTCCTTTGACGAGGTTCCATTGACTGTCATAGGTATCTGAGCGAGATTTCCACATAACATCATCAGTTTTCCTCTGAATAGTCCTATTCCTCCTAATGAAGGGATCATAGCAGGCTTCCCTATAGCTTCCCAAGTTTTTTCTGGCATAATGTTCACTTGTGTCTCTTCATCAAGGACAGAGTCAATGTTGAACTCTCTTATTCTTTCTTCAATGCATTCTTTTTATTTGAAAATATATTATAGTCTAACATATCGGTGGTCATTTAGGGTCTCTTTCATTTGTATCAATACCTTCTCTAATTCCTGCTAGGGTTCTGCCTCTTCTGGATTTTCCTTCAAGTTTTCCTGATTCAGATTCATTTCTTCCAGCCTAGCGATCATTCTAGGGAAATCCAATACCTCATGGTCCATAGATTTGCAACAAAGACAACTAGATCGTCTGTCAAGGAATTCCTTAGCAAGATTTCCAGGTATTCTACAACTATAATAGAGGGTCACTCCTCTCTTTCTTTTAAACGATCCCCAACTTATTCTATACTGTGGACTAGGATCATGGTAGCGAATCTGCAAAAAATTATTTCTAGGATCCTACATCCATTTGTTAGTCCAAACATTCTTTATATGCATAGGTATAACATATCTATCACTATTCTTATCAGATCTACTCATATCAATCCTTCTTTCATCTATCAGTGCCCCAGTTTTCAAACTAGGATAAACTCTATTAAACATACCTAGATCCATACCTTAGAAACAGAAAATTTCACTTATCTTACCTCTACAAAGAACAAAGCTTCCAGATCTAAAACTTTTAACTACTCTTACCTTTATCAGAGCACAAAGCTTACAGATATTACCTCTTTTAGTCAATAATTCCCACTTTTACCTTTCTCGGAGCATAAAGCGTTCAGATCTCATTCCTTTTCTTCAGATCCAACCTCTTTTCTTTCAGATCGGTTAGACTACTGTGCACTAGGGAATAGATCGTCGCACAAGACTTTTAGGTTAACCTTTTTGCACCAAGATTCTTCTTCTTAGTTCCCAACAATCACAGTTTCAGGTCCTGGCAATGGAACCATTTGTTGGCATAGGGGTAGACCCAGGGTTCAATGCTACAACAACACACCAACAAAACCCTAACTATCGGCCCTTTCGGAAACACCTACGAAGTAGATGAAGTCTCACTCGAGGTAGAGGTAGGGATGGTTGCAGGACTCAAGTGTCTGCAACCTTAGATGGGACATTGATCTGTGATTCCTTACTTAATATAACACTCAGCACTGTTGGATATTTAATATGCAATCAATAACCACTTTGCAGATACGATAGAGCTTCATAGCATTCACAATGAACTAGATTGTTTGATCACTTATCATCCACATAATATTCAGATCTAATAAGTCAAGCACTTAGCATATACATGTGGATCAGACCTAACATTCTACATATCATAAGCACTAAGCATAAGCATATATAACAGATCTATATATTCATCTCAAAGAACTTAGCAATTAATCACATCAATGCATCAAAACAAGGCACAAAGAAGACAACCTAGGATTTACGTGGTTCACCCCCACCCTATGGCTACATCCACCAACTCTTCTTCTTTATTATCACCGACCAATTGGTTACAAGCACAGAGCCTTAGAAACCCTTACTTTGCACAAGAAAAAAGATCTGCGTAGCTCGCTAGATCCTTCTTCCTTGCCTTTCAGCACAAAGCTTTTTATACCTTCACACAGGGACTTTCACTAAGCTCTACAAGTCTATACATAATGCACAAAACTCTCGATCACACAGATCCCTCCTTGGCACTTAGCCTATATCACAGAGATACAATATTCTTCTCTATTACTACCTTCTTAAATTTTCCTATCCTTCTATTTATACATACAAAATGAGCCTAAGCGTGGATAAATCCATGGGTTGGCATCCCTTTCCCATTACATATTCCCAAAACCCAAAAAGGGACCCAAAAGTGGGCCAAGATTCTACAATCTCTGCTTCATCTGGCACTCCATCTTTGACAGGTTGTCGAAGTCCCAAAATAGGTAAAATATGACCAAGTGCTTCCAAAACTTTGTCAAGGGCCAACACTCTCATCTGTCATTTAAAGGAGGCATTTATTGTAATAAATACAAAGTATTTGTAGTCTTTATTTCTATTTGATAAATTATAGTTGTAGGATGGGAAACTCTAGAAAGCTCCCTCATATGTATTGTATCAGAAGATTATCCTCATTGTAATTGGTAAGAAATGTAGAGGAAGAGAATAGAAAAAAAGAGACTGTAGAAGGTTGCATAAGTAGATAGTTGTTGTTATAGAACCCATGTACAAATTCACTTGGATTAATATAAGAAATCTTTGATCCAAATTCATGGTGTTGTGGTGATTATTGTTTGCATCTTTTAATGGTATGTTTACAATTTTCTTATATTCTCTGTTATGATTTTGTTTCGATGTTCCGTGTGTATGTATGATTTCATGTTAAATGTATGAAGTCCGTGAGAGGGAGAGAATGAGTTTCAATTTTTTCTCGTCTTGAGAATTCCTGCAAGGAGTGTAGTGAAGGTCCACAAAGAGTGCATTGACAACATTATGAGTTTTATCTCAAAGAAGCCCAAGAGGGATACCATTGTACTTATATCAACTGAAGTGCGAGTGTGGAACAGAGCCATGCAAGGTGTGCACAGGTTGAGGAAAGTGTTATATTTCTTTAACCCCATGCAGCAGTTGAAGAATCTCTGTTGCCAGGAGTTGGCAGAGTGGAAAATGTTGGATAGCTAGAAGTTGTTGTGAAAGTCGTGCAAGGCGTGCATGCAGGATTCTTTTTGAATCCAGGGGTTGTGGAAATAACAAGATTAGGAAGGCTAGTGTTGTTTGAAACTCCAAAAAGAGGTCGAAAGTTGCAGTCACCCAAGGAAAAATCAAGTTCAGGGATTCGGTGCCAAGTTGTTTGGTCAGGACTCATCGAGGTTTGAACAGACGGTGGAAAGCTTCGAGAAATAAGTGTCGATTTTCCATGAGCCATCGGATCAAACTGAGATGCGAGGAGGATAAGGTGGAGATCCACTCAGCTCTTGAAGCTCATGAGAGATAGGGGTCATCAATCCAATAGATCTGGAATGTTGGAATTGTTTTGAGATATCGGGGGTCACGAGTTGGGAGAACAAAATTCTGCCTTGGTTTTCAAATCCCTGATATACAAAAGATGGATTGAATCTAGGCCGTTGAATAGAGAGACCTGTGAACTGTTGATTCAGCATGCGTACGGTTCAGGGTTTTGGTCATTAAAAAAATTGAGGTGAAGACTTTCCTGAAGTCACGAAAGGAGAATCGTCAATTTGATTTGGACTCTTGGATCTTGGAGGATTTGGACCGTCGATCTAGATCATCGGATCTTCAGGAGTCAGAGATTTGGAAGGGAAGGAAGAGTTGTTCGTGGATTTTGTTTCCGAACCGTGAAGTCCCAAAATCTTTGGGAGCTGGGACTCAGTTCCTAATGGAAGGTCATGTGGAGCACATAAGGAAGAGGGATAGTGCTAGCTAGGCCCCTCCTCGAATTTTGGGGTTTTGAGGTTTCAGAGGTTGGAGTGTTGGGGATATATCATACCAACATCATTGAGGTTGTGATTCACGAAAAATCCTTTTGGTTTGGACCAATTCATAGTTTCGTGGTCGTGTGGAGGAATACTTGTGCCTAGTGTTAGTTCGTGCAGACAGGGTTTTTGTATAAGGACCTGTGGTTTTTGTGATTGAAGGTTCCTGTAGGGGACCTGAAGAGCTGTTTCAGCTAACGAGTTTTGAAGATCCATAGGTCGGGAGGTCAAGCACACCCCGCTAAGGTGGGGGGTCTATGTCAGGTGGTATCAGAGCTAACAACTATTGTTTTCAGAGGAGGAAATACATGGGACAATTGTGATTTGAATTCTGCATGGACAGACTGAAACAATGTCGCCAATAAGACGTCAAGAGATACCCATGCCCGATCCAGCCGTGGAAAGGGTGATGAGGGAACTTCATGCTCAATTAGATTCTATGGAGACAGCACAGAGGTGAACAGTTGATGTTGGAGACATCAGTGAAGCCAAAAGCGAGAATGGACCTGGAGCTATAGAAGAAGAAGTTGCAGTTGAGGATGTTGCAGAGGAACATCTATTCAAAGTTGTTGCAAGGATAGGTTCCAAAGAGAAAATGTACATTCTAATGTATGAAGGAAACTTAGACGTTGAGGAGCTTCCATATTGGTTTAGAGATCTGGATAAGTACTTCGACTATGAGGATATCGAAGAAAATAAGAAAGTTAAATATGTTGTCACTAAACTAAAAGGGCATGCAGTACTGTGGTGGGATGAACTACAGGCTGATAGGTGTTGCAAAGGCAATCAAAGAATTAAAAGGTTGGGATAGAATGGTATCAAATATTAAAGACAAATTCATACCCATAGATTACCAATTCATTCTATTCTGGAGAATGCAGAATTTGACACATAAAGGGATGACAGTGAAAGAATACATTGAAGAGTTCTACAGGATAAACATTAGAGTTGGTCATTGTGAGAGTGATGAGGAAAAAGTTGCCAGATACATGAATGGCCTAAGATATGAGATTCAAGATGAGATGAGAATGGTGACTATCAAGAATGTAGAAGATGCTTATCAGATTTCTTTGAAGGCAGAAGGAAAATTGTCCCAAAAGAAAGGTCAAAGGGGCAGAGGTAGAAGTCAGAGCAGGGGCAAAGAAGTTGCCCAAGACAGATTACAAAAGCCTAAGGATGAAGAAAAGAGACCTCATAATCACCCTGAAAGAGGAGGAAGTTCACAAGGAAGACAATATGGCGAGAGGAACACTTTTCCTCGATCAAGAGGAAGAGGAAGAGGCAAAGGAGCTGAAATAAACTGTTTTGTCTCTGGAAAGATTGGACACAAATCTTTTGAATGCCCTTATAGAAAAAGAGATGGAGGAGGCAAAGCTCACATTTAAAAATAACAAAGATGAAATGTTGAGGCAGAAGACGCAGAAGGCAGGAATACCTTGATGATGAGGAAAATTATCTTGAAGCCAGAGAAAGAGGTGGAGAATCTAGTCCAGAGGAACAGTTTATTTAGGACTGCTTGCAAGACCAAAGAGAGGGTATGCAAGGTGATAGTGGACAGTGGAAGCACAGATAATATAGTATCCACAGAGATGGTGGAAAATTTGGAATTGGAGACAGTTGCACATCTGAGCCCATACAAGGTTTCATGGTTGCAAAAAGGACATCAGATAAATGTCACTAAAAAATATTTAGTTGAATTTAAGATAGGGGGATATAGAGATGAGATCTTATGTGATGTTATTCCCATGGATGTTTGTCGTGTTTTTTTGGGAAGACCATGGCAATGTGACATAAATTTTGTTCATGAAGGAAGGAAGAAGACATACACCTTTGAGAAGAATGGTAGGGCACATATGTCGTTGCCAATTGAAGACAAGAAGACGAAAGCAGAAGCAAGCAATACTATACTTCTCATGAGTGGGAAGGAACTTATGGAGGAAGTCAAGAAATAAGAAGATATGAATTTTTTTGTGGTTATGAAACCTAGAGTCATCTTGACCAATACCAAAATAGATGATCTGCTTGAGGAAATTCAGGAACTATTGGAGGAATTTTCTGATATAGTGGTGGACGATTTACCTTGTTCGTTGCCACCCATCAGGAGTATAAGCCATCACATTGACCTTATATCAGGGGTGAGTTTACCAAACAAAATAGTGTACAGATTGATGCCGTAGGAGAATGAAGAAGTCAAGAAGCAAGTCCAAGAATTGGTGGACAAGGGATTGATTAGAGAAAGCTTGAGTCCATGCGTTGTGCCAATAGTGTTAAGTCTGAAGAAGGATGGTGGATGGAAGATGTGTACAGACTCGAGGGATATAAAACAAATCACCATCAGGTATAGTTTTCCTTTACCCAGGATGGATGACTTGATGGATTGCTTAGGTGGAGCAAAATTTTTTTCAAAATTGATTTGAAAAGTGGATATCATCGAATTAGAATGAGGGAAGGTGATGAATGGAAGACAACATTCAAGATGAATGAGGGACTGTATAAATGGCTTGTCATGTCATTTGGCTTGATGAATGTGCCAAGTACTTTTATGAGATTGATGAATGAAGTCTTGAAAGATTTCATTGGGAAATTCATAATTGTGTATCTTGATGATTTACTGACCTTCAGTAAGACTGAGGAAGAACATTTGAGAAATTTAGCTTTAGTGATGAGGATGTTGCAGGAAGAGAAATTGTTGATAAATCTGAAGAAATCAAATTTCATGAAGAAAGAACTCATTTATTTGGGTTGTGATCTCTTCAAATGAATTGAAGATGGACTCTGAAAAGGTAAAAGCAATCAAATAATGGTCGTCGCCAAGGAATATCTTTGAAGTCGGAAGCTTCCATGGATTAGCAATTTTTTACAGGAAGTTCATCAGAAATTTTAGCGAAATTTCCTCACCAATGATGGATACAATCAAGAAAAGACATAAATATTTTCATTGGATAGAGGAAGAAGAGAAAAGTATCAAGTTGTTGAAGGAGAAGATCACTGAACAGCCAGTTCTGGTTCTACCATATTTCAACAAAACATTCCAAGTCAAATGTGATGCAAGTGGATTTGCGGTTGGAGCAATCTTAAGTCAAGACAATAGACCAGTTGCATACTTCAGTGAGAAACTGAATGAGACCAAGATGAAATATTCCACGTATGATAAGTAATTTTATGCAGTCATACAGGCATTGAAGAAATGGAGGCACTACTTGGTTCTGAAGGAGTTTGTTTTGTATAGCGACAACCATGTTTTACAATTCATAACCAGACAAAAAAAAGTGAACCAAAAACATGAAAAATGGTTTGAACTTATGTAGAACTTTACTTTTGTTATAAAGAACATTTATGGAACTGCTAACAAGGTTGTTGATGCGTTGAGCAGGAAATGTTTGATTATGTGGGAGTTTCACGTGAAGACCTTAGGTTTTGATAGCATGAAGGATATGTAGAGAGATGATTCACATTTCAGGGATGCTTATGAAGCATGCAAGAATCCTGTTTTAAGGGAAAGAAGCCAATGGATTGAATACCTAATCCAGGATGGACTATTATTCAAAGGAAATTAGTTGTGTATCCCAAAGAGTTCTATGAAAGAGAATCTTCTGAAGGAAAAACATAGTGGTGGATTGGCTGGACATTTTAGCCATGACAAAACATTTGCGCAATTGAACATCTTATATTATTGGCCAGGGATGAGAACATATGTTAAGAAATTTGTGAACAAATGTAGAATTTTCCAGCAAGCAAAGGGGAAAAGATAGAATATAGGGTTGTATCAACCATTGCTAGTACCATAGAGGCCATGGGACGCGGTAAGCATGGATTTTTTGTTAGGACTGTCGAGGAAACAAAGAGGTTGTGATTCCATATTCGTGGTAGTCGGCAAATTCTAAAAAATGGAACATTTTATTCCATGTCAGAAAACCAGTGATGCAACACACATTGCAAATCTGTTTTTCAAGGAAGTTGTTCGACTTCATGGCTTACCCCAGAGTATTGTTTCAGACAGGGATACCAAATTTGTTGGTCATTTCTAGAGGACACTATGGAAGAAGCTGGGAACAAATTTATCTTTCATCTCAGCATATAACCCTCAGACGGATGCCCCCGGGGGGTAGCTCAATTGGAAAGTGCCGTGAAAATGAAGTTCCATGAGGTTTCGAGTTCAATTCCCCCCGACTTACAATG
>JASDQU010589509.1:10927-35775 GCA_032191745.1 Picea mariana
TGGGACCAGATTCTACCTCAAGGTGATTTTGCATATAACAACTCACCTAATAGGAGAATAGGACAAAGCCCATTCTAGATAATGTATGGAATGCAACCAAGAGGAGTATCTGAGTTGAGATACTTAGAGAAAAGTGAGTTCACAAGTGCTGGAGCGGAATATTTTGCAGCAGGAATGTAGGAGCTCCAAAGTAAGATTAAAGAGCGATTGCAAAATTCCAACCAAGAATACAAGTGCAGAGCAAATCAACACGAGAGAGAGCTTCAGTTTGAAGTGGGAGATTTAGTTTTAGTGCACCTCAGAAAGAAAAGGTTCCCAAGGGGAACATATAATAAGATGAAGATGAAAAAGACAGGGTCGTGTAAAATCTTGTGGAAATTTGAGGCAAATGCTTATGAGATAGAATTGCCATATGGGGTAGGAATATCACTCATATTCAATGTAGCAGATATGTATCCTTACAGAAAAGATGAAACAGAGGGATCAAAGGATCAGAAAGAAGTTCAATGGGTCAAATAGATGCATGTAGCTAAGAAGACACAGATGGAAAAGATCATTGATCAAAGAGTTAGCAAGAAAACCCAGAGAAAGACATATCTTGAATATTTGGTAAAGTGGAAGTGACACCCGATTGAGGATGCCAGTTGGGAAAGTGAGGCAGATATCCAAAAACATGGGCAAATGGTGCAGGAGCTCATGAACAGGAGTTCATGAATTTTTCATCCAGAGGAGTATGATGCAGGAGCATCGTAAGAAAGCACGTGCAAGCAAAGGATAGTTGGATATGCACCAACACACATTTTGAAAGCATTTTAAATTTGAAAGGATAAGACATTAATGTAACATCTCAAAGGATGCATTCGTATTTATGTTTTGAGTTGTAATGCATATCCTGAGCAGTTTCTCTCATCTGTCATTTAAAGGAGGCATTTATTGTAATAAATATAAAGTAGTTGTAGTCTTTATTTCGATTTGATTGCTTAGAGATGTAGGACGAAAAAATCTAGAAAGCTCCCTCATATGTATTATATCAAAATATTATCATCATTGTAATTGGTAAGAGTTGTAGAGGAAGAGAATAGAAAAGCAGAGATTATAGAAGGTTGCATAAGAAGATAGTTGTTGTTAGAACCCATGTATAGATGCACTTGGATTAATATAAGAAATCTTTGATCCAAATTCATGGTGTTGTGGTGATTACTGTTTGCATATTTTAATGGTATGTTTACAGTTTGCTTATATGCTCTATTGTGAATTTGTTTAGATGTTGTGTGTGTATGTATGATTTCATGTTAAATGTATGAAGTTCGTGAGAGGGAGAGAATGAGTTTCAATTGTTTCTTGTCTTGAGAATTCCTGCAAGGAGTGCAGTGAAGATCCACAAAGAGTGTGTTGACAAGATTATGAGTTTTAACTCAGAGAATCTCAGGAGGGATACCGTTGTGCTTATATCAACCAAAGTGCGAGTGTGGATCAGAGCCGTCCATGGTGTGCATAGACCAAGGAAAGCATTAGATTTCTTCAACCCCATGGAGCAGTTGAAGAATCTTTGTTGCCAGGAGTGTGCAAAGTGGAAAACATTGGATAGCCATAAGTTGTTGTGAAAGTCGTGCAAGGCATGCGCGCAGGATTATTTTTGAATCCAGGGGTTGCAGAAAGAACAAGCTCAAGAAGGCTAGCATTGTTCAAAACTCCAAAAGGAGGTTTAAAGTTGTAGTCGCCCAAGGAAAAATCAATTTTAGGGAGTTAGTGCCAAGTTGTTTGGTCGGGGCTCATCGAGATTTGAACGGACGGTGGAAAGCTTTGAGAGAGAAGTGTCAATTTTCCATGAGCTGCCAGATCAAACTGAGTTGCAAGGAGGATAAGGAGAAGATCCACTCAGCTCTTGAAGGTCATGAGAGATAGGGGTCATCAATCCAATAGATCCAGAACGTTGGAATAGTTTTAGGATATTGATGGTCGTGAGTTGGGAGAAAAAGGTTCTGCCTTGGTTTTCAAATCCCCGATACATGAAAGATGGATTGAATCCATGCCATTGAATAGAGAGACCTGTGAACTGTTGATTCAATGTGGGTAGGGTTTAGGGTTTTGGTCATCAGGAAAATTGAGGTGAAGAGTTTCCTGAAGTTGCGAAAGGAAAATCGTTGATCTGATTTGGACCATCGGATCTTGGAGGATCTGGACCGTCGATCTAGATAATTGAATCTTTGGGAGTCAAAGATTTGGAAGGGAAGGAAGAGCTGGTCATGGATTTTGTTTCTGAACCGTGAAGTCCCAAAATATTTGGGAGTTGGGACTCAGTTCCTAGTGGAAGGTCATGTGGAGCACATAAGGAAGAGGGATAGCGCTAACTAGGCCTCTTATCGGGTTTCGGGGTTTCAGAGGTTGGAGTGTTGGGGTTGTATCATACCAACATCCTTGAGGTCGCGATTCAAGAAAATTCATTTTGGTGTGGAACAAGTCATAGCGTCATGGTTGTGTGGAGGAAGACTCGCGCCTAGTGCTATTTCGCACAGGCAGGGTTTTCATATAAGGACCTATGGTTTTTGTGATTGAAGGTTCCTGCAAGGGACCCGAAGAGTCATTTCAGCTCAAGAGTTTTGAATATCCATAGGCCAGAAGGTTAAGAGGACCCAGCTGAGGTGGGGGGTCTACGTCAAAAGACATGAATATTAGTGAATTTGCAAGAAATATTATCATAGATGGACAATACACATCATGCCATTTTCAGTGATATGTCATATGTCACGTAATTCCTTATGGTTGAGGAGATATGGATTTGTGAAGTTGGAGGGCACTCATGGATATTCTAGAATCCCCTAGAAGGTAAAAAAAAAAGTCAATTATTCTAGAAGCTTCTAGAAATTCATCAAGAAGTTTACTATTCAAAGTGGTTGCAACTAGGAGTTAATTATGGGTAAAGTTGTTCAAATAAGAAAATAATTAAAAAGTAATTAGTCAACAAGAATTTGTGAGTTTACTAATTATGGGTAAAGTAGTTGCAACAAGAAAGTGGGTTATCCCTAAAAGAGGGAAGTTGGGTAAAACAATTAGAAGATGACCCGTAAAGGAAGGTACTTGGAGAAGTGTAAATAAGAGAGCAAAAGACTCCCATTAGCACCTATTGAGAATATTGAATATATGTCTTGTGAAGCATTATTGGAAGATATTATTGACATCCACGAGTTATAGGAAGGAAGAGTGCATCCACAAGTTACAAGAAGAAAGAGAGAATCTGCGAGTTACAGGAAGGAAGAGCACATCTGCAAGTTACAAGAAGGAGGAGTGCATCCGCGAGTTACAATAAGGAAGAGTGCATCTGCGATTTACGTGAAGGAAGAGAGCATCTGTGAGTAATAGGAAGAAAGTGCGCATCTTCAAGTTACAGGAAGGAAGAGTGCATCCACGAGTTATTGGAAGGAAGGGTGCATACATTCGTGAATTACAGGAAGTAAGGGTCATGGATATGTGAAGGAGAAACTGAAGGTATGTTTGTTAGAGATCATATACAACAAGGTTGCTACATATTTAAAGGTATGTTTATGATTATGTTTTGAGATTGTATATTATTGGTGTTGTGGAGCATGCTTGAGGCACGACTTTGTGAGGTTTGGTATATTCCCTCTTGGATGTATGGTATATGTTGTAGAGTATGATATGAGGCAGATATGTTGAGACACATTATTGGTGCACATCTAGGTTATATTGGTATATCTTATGGTGCATTGTTAGAGATATTTCTTGGTGTTCTTGGTATATGATCTATGAGTTTAGATCTGGGGGTTTTTTACGCACATCTTGGTGATGGTCATGAGGAGTTATGAGTAGTTTCAATTGATGCACATCTTGGTGATATTGTGCATATTGTTGACCATAGTCTTAGTGATTGATATTGATGATTAGATCTGGTTTGGTTGATGATATTGATGAACATTTACAAGTTGATGACCATTTCATATTGATGACAGTTACAAGTTGATGAATAGTTATAGGTTGATGATCAGTTACGGGCTAATGACAATTACAGGTTGATGAATAATTACAGGTTGATGATCAATTACGGGCCGATGAACATTTACAGGTTGATGAGACAATAAAAATGATTGTGGCACTTATATTTCAGAGCGATAGGATGGGGAAAGGATAGGTGGTTGTAGCCACCTTTCGGTTGTAGCCAAAGAAAATAGGGGGTTTTATCCTCCTTCTGGTTGGAGCTAGAGAATCAAGGAGTTGTAGCTTCCTTCAAGTTGGAGCCTGAGAAACCAGGGGGTTGTAGCCTCCTTCTAGTTGTAGTTATAAAACAAGCTAGTTGGTGCTTCCTATGAATGTACTTCTTTTGAAAATATAAGAAACGAATTATGCGGTTTTCTCCCACATTGGGTTTCCACATAAAATATTAGTGTACTGTGTTTATTTGTGATTTCTTATTGTTCACTGCTTATGTATATTATTCATATTGAATGTTATTAGTAATATTCTCATAAAGTAAACAATACACATTGTGGTTAAAAAGGAATAAAAGTACTAATACTGATTCACCCCCCCCATCTTAGTATTCCAACATAAGGTAAGTCCAAGTTAAATAATCTCATATTTGAGCATGTTTGAATAGGCATATGATTGTTAACTACATAGGCAGTGATTAGCAAGGATAAAGTTTAGATAGTTTGATATGAAATTCATTATTATAAATTATGCTCCAATACCATTGATCCATGTCGCCAAGGTGAGGATAGGGGACAATAGAGTTGAATGAATGAGTCAAGCTCTATTATAGTGGAATTTGATGAATTTGAACCATGTTCACCCAATTGATGACTAATAAAGAATCCCCAAAAACATGTAAATTTTTGCATCCATTTTCCACATCAAATAAAAGCAAAAGTTTTAATGCCATAATCTCAAAGAAATTGTTTGAACCAGCTCCTAACCCAGCCTTGAGAAGAAAAAAATGTTGAATAGATAACTATAAACAACCCCTCCCCCAAAAAAAATAATTGGTCACCCGAAGCCTCCCCATCAAAGGATTCCCACGGCCACTCCTTATCTATTTGTTCCTCATGTATCACCCGAGTATTGCCAACACCCACCCTACCCAAAGACTTGAAGTGTGCAAATATCCCAAGGCAATTAATAGCCACACGAGAGGGCGATTGGATCTCATCTTGAAAAATCAAGGAATTTTGAGTCATCCAGAGCCCCCAAGAAGCAATGAAAGGAAAATACTAATTTTCCTGAGGTGTCCTCGACAGAAGCCAAACCTTGAAGGCCTCCTCAAAGGATACACCTTTCCATCCACCAAGGGAAATGAGAAAAAAAAATTCTTCCACCCACACTGAAATGTTAGAAGGACATTGCATAAAAATATGATCGATAGTCTCCTTCTATTCTTTACAAAGAGAACACCAATTCATACCATTGAATTTTCACTTTGGCAGGTTATCCCACATTGGAATTTTATTCACCAAAATAGAACACACTAAAATTTTCCCCTTAGCTAGGCACCTTTGTTTCCAAATTTTTATCTACCACCACTTCACTTCTTACTGCAAGTAATCAATACTCAACTAAACATAACCTGCTTTTGGGGTGTATACCCCTCCTAGGTCCCCATCAAAAAGGAGATCAACATCTTGATCTGACAATTGAATATTCAATCTCCTAAGAGAACGAGTATACATGTCCCAAAGTAATAAGTATACCCCCTCTAATCCTAGCATTCTCCCATTTTTCCAGCCTTGGCTCCAAAGATTTGTGGTGAAAGGGTGCCCAACCTATGCCAGGTAGAAATACCCTCCTTGATCCAACTTGGAGTGTGAATCTACAGTGAGTATGTGCTCTTTATAACTACCCACCCAGGGGTCCAGACCAATCCTAAGCAAGTTCCCAGACCCAAATCTCCAAGCTAAACCATTCCCCACCACCTCAAAATCTTTAAGAACTACCTTCCACATAACAAAGATCCCCGTCACACTTAGTCCTGGGTTCCTGAGCCACTCTAGTAAGGAGAGAGGAGCCATATATTTCTAGATGATTACTTTGGTCCATAAATTATTTTTGGTTATTAGTCTCCACGCACACTTGCTACTAGTGCTTTAAAAAATATATATATATTCTTTAGTCCCCAACCCCCGAGATATTTTTGTATTGCAATTATCTCCCATCGAACCCAAGGCATCACTTATTTCTCCTTATTTCCCCTCCATAGATAAGAGAAAGAAATTTTTCTATATTTTTACAGAATACCCTTTGGAATCCAAGAGAGGGACATCCAATATAATGGGACAACCTCCAGTACTGACTTGATCAACACTAATCTCCCAACCCTAGACAACCATTTATAGCTCCAACCCTTTAATCATTTTTCCAATTTAGCTAAAAGCCAAAACCAGTCAATCTTCTGGTAATCATTGGGTTTTAAGTGAAAACTAAGATATTTCAGCCCCTCGTCCAACCCCTGAATCTAGAAAGGGAGCTGAGCTAAAAAATGTTGTATGAATTCTGCCTCGACCAAAGAAAAGAGTATACTAGATTTTTGTTCATTTATTAGCATACCAGTTTCTTTTTTAAATAGAGTGAGCCCCTCAAATAAAATATCATCTTCTCACTTCATACCATCACAAAAAATTAGTATATTGTCAACAAAGAGTAAGTGTGTGATGTACAAACCATTGAAAATTTTGATACCTGTGAATCTCCCAATATTCTTTGCCCCCACTAGAAAATGACTGATCCATTCTGTCACTAGGAGAAAAAGTAAGGGTGACAGAGGACAGCCTTGACACAGTCCTCTTTCTTCTTGAAATAAAGAAGAGGTTGAATCGTTGATGAGTATGGAGAATGATACCTATGTCATACATGTCATCACCCAATTGGTAAAATCCAAACCAAAACCAAGATGTATCATAAGTATCCTTAAATATAGCCAATTTACCTGGTCATAAGCTTTGGATAAATCAATTTTTACCACATCTCTCCTCAGCTTCTTCGTTTTTATACTGTGAAGACCTTCTTAAGCTACACCAATGGCCTCATGGATTTTGCTTCCTTCCAGAAACCCAAATTTTTCACTGGAAATGTGTTTGGACAAAATAACCTTCAACCTTTTAATGATTACCTTTGAGATAATCTTATAAATAGAGTTACATAACGAAATAGGATGGAAATATTCAAAAAAGGAGGGATTATTTGTCTTTGGAATGAGTGCAATGAATTTATAGTTTATAGGATTATGTATGTAACCATTCACCCTTTATTCCTCGACCACCTTCAGAACATCAGGTCCAATTAGATAAAAAAAAACCAAATAAAATTCAATAGGCCACCCATCAGGCCCAAGACTTTTCCCTTTTTGAAAAGAGTGAATAACTTCCAGCAATTATTTTTCAGTTACCGATGCCATTAATGACCCATTTTCTTCCTCCTCTACAAAACGAGGGAATAATCGAGCCACCTGTACAATTTCTGCAATAGATGAACCCTCCTGCACTTTAAATAACTCATTGAAGTGATCATTACCCAACTTGGCCAAGCCTTCAAGAGAATAAACCACCTCCCCAGTCCTATTCCTTAGACCCTAGATAGTATTAGCCATTTTCCTACCTTTGGAATACGCTTGAAAAAATTTAGTATTCTCATCACCATAAGAGAGCCAAATTGCATGACTCTTTAGTCTCCACAAAGCTTCTTTTTTCCTCCAGTAAAACCCTATGTCTTTTCTCCAAACCATAAATAAAATCTTTGTCAGCAAGACTAGTAAACCCCTTCCCTTCCTCTCCTTGTATCTCTGATAGTGTTGATTCGATGTCTCTCAAATCCTGATCATCCTTGATCTTTTTCTCCCTATCCCAGCTCATCGTCGCTTGTTTCAACCTTTTGAGGTTCCCCAAAAACTAGATAGTTGCAGGCACTTGGTTCCCATCAACGATTGAAGACCACAAATCTCTTACTAATTCTTGATAAGAGGTATTTGAGATCAATCCCTTAAAGAATTTAAAAGGGCTCGAAACCCTCTTGCTTCTATCCCTTAGCTCTACTATAATCGGAAAATGGTCAGATTCCCCACCATAAACAACCCATTATCTAACCAAATCAAAACAATCCAAAACCTCTTATGAAAATAAAAATATGTCCAGACGTTTAGTCACCCTATCATCCCCAATCCTTCTATTACACCAAGTAGGGGTCATTTTTTGTGGCTCAACGTCCACCAACCCAATATGGTCCAAAAAATTGAGAAATAATTTGGTTAAAGTGTCTGGGGTAGCGCGCTGACCCCATACCTCCGAGGCCCCTAAGGAGAAGTTAAGATCTCCTCCAAGAATAATGTCCTTACCGCTAAACCATTGGCATTCTTCTAAAGAATTCCAATATCGTTGTCTATCTTGGTAAGGCCCATATACATTGATAATTTTCACATTTCTCCTCAGTGTGGAGGATAAAACAGACAGACCAATTCCTAAATCAAAACCCCAAACACTTTCCAAGCTACAAGTCCTTTTATTCCACCCAGTAGCTAAAACCCCTAAATGTCCCCTGGCATCCACCGCTACAAACATCCATCCTAGTAACAAGGACTCAAGAACCTTCACCACTGAATCACTAGCCCCTAATGTTTCTTGTAACATAATGACATCTAGTGAATTCATCTCCACTAACCTTCATAAAGGCAAATTTTTAGATGGGTTAGCCAACCCCCGACAGTTGAAAGACATGATTCTCATGAGGTAACTATCCCATGGGTTTTCTTTTCTCTAATATCCCATTCAATTGAATATTGTCACCCTGATGCCAAATCAATCCTGGCCCGATCTTGTGCCAAGAGAAGGTGCAATTTACGACCCCTACCTTTACCTGCAATAGTAGTCTGAGGATAGGAACCTAGACCTCGACCATCTGAACCCAGAACATTAGTTGCCAATAGATCTCCCTTAACCACCGACCTACTCCTAAGGTGGTAACGAACCTTGCTTTATTTTGAGGAGGATTCTATAGAAGCTGAAGGGGTGGCAAGTTGAGAGAAAAGAGAGGTAGTGGGTACCTCAGCTAAGGGAGAAGGGGAGGTAGTGAAAAAGGGAAGACCAGGATGAGGTTCCACAACACCTACCTCTTGCAAAGAATACTGACCAAGAAAAGGAAAATCCTTAAGTAATGAAGAGCCCCCCACCCCCCATGAGCTCATAGAAGGCATGACCAAAGAAGGAGAAAACACCAACCCACTGGAAATCAAAGGGAATGATAGAGAGACCAAACATTCCATAGAGAAACCCTTCCCACCACTCGATAAGAGAGTACCCACACCATCCCAAACCTCAACAATAAGCCCTGCATTCGTGAAAGGAGAAGGTACAGACAGAGAGACACCCAAAAAATACTTACCCGAGAAATCCTACACCCGACGAAGAGTGGCCTCCAAAGGGGGCGAAATCTTTGGCCCAACAATAATAGTCAGATTTGTACAACATATCGAGGTGACTGAAAGAGACCCCCTTGAATCCTTTCTCGTAGAAGGTTTCCTCAACCCCCCCTTTTTCTCTCCAATGTCCAGTTGCTCCTCCAAAGACATCCTCGAGGGAGAAGTAGGTGACACTGAACCTTTATTTTTACAAACTTTCCCTTTGAAAGGCATAGAACACTCAACAATCCCATGACCGTATACATGACATCTATGGCACCAAAAAGGAATCCTTTCATAATCCAGAATCTGAACAAATGTTTTGATCACCGACTCTATAGTTAGCTCATGTAGTAGACTCGGGCACAAATTTAGCCTTACCAATATCCAAGCCACTGTCATATGACCAGTTTCTTCAAAATAAATATCTGCATCTATGTAACTCCCCATCATATTACGAATTGCAGCAAAAAGATTAGGGTTCCAGAATTGCATTGGAAGACCCAGAATCCTGACCCAAATTGGTTCTTCATCAATCCTTTCCTTCTTTGCATCAAAAGTAGGAGTCCATCTCTTAAGAATAATGGGCATATCCACCATGCTCCATACCTTCAATAAAACCCATTTAACATCTTCCGTGGAGAAAAAAATGAAAGAAAACCAACCCCGTGTTAGTAAGCGAATGAGTGGAATCTTAGCAATATCCTTTAACCAGTTCTTGGTTATCTACTCCTTCAAAAAAACCATACCCACCTTCATGCCCCTTACACGACCAACCACCGCAAGTTTTGAAAAAACTACCACCCTATTCATATCAATATCCTCCCCAAAAATAAGCTGCTCATAACATGTCATATCGCGAGCACACTGGATGGGTTTTGTGGACAAAGTGATGTGCCCCTCCTCTCCTTTCTATCCTTTTAGATGTTGCTCTGACCTCTGTGAGTCCCTTGAATAATTTACCCCTCTTTTATCAAGAACCTTACCCACAATAACTTCAACAACATCCTCGGTCAAGATGCCCCCAAAACCCATGTCACCACACAAAGAGTCGACTTCCAGTAAAGAGGACGGTGAGAAAGCCAACGGTGTACTGAAACCCTCTGAAACCGTTCCAAGCCCACACAAAACTCCTTCCTATAGGGTACCCAGAATCAATACACACTCTCTTGAGATAACCACCCCCACATCATTCCCCAAACCCCTTTCAAGACCTCCCACCAGACCGGAGTATCGCGTGGATACGTCCTCCCATCCCACGGAAAACCCCAAACCTCCCGAAAAAGGCAGATCACCCACCGAAGTAAAATCTAAACCTGTCACACCTGACAGCAAAGGCCCTGATCCCACCACCTCCTTTATCAATGTCAGCCCCGATGCACTGACATCCAACCTAGGATTCCCAACCGCATGTTCGCCCCATGCCCCACCATGCTCCTTCCAAACGTACAAGTCTCTATGTCCCTCCAAACCCGCAAAGAAAAATGCTAGCAGCCTGTCACAATCTGTGTTGATGGGGTTACCCCCCTCCTCATCTGCCGCCATAACAAGATGTTGACCTGCATTGTCATCCCTTATAAGCCCACAAGCTCCCTTACTAGAGCCCGATAACCACCATCCCTTTCAAGTTAATCCTAACCCTAACCAACCATTTTTGTAAGCTCCCCATCCTGTGTCACTTTATTTTGAAAACATAGATTTGCTAAAAAATACTTTGTGTAATTTATCAAAATGTTTTTTTTTTAAATGTTATTCCTTAATAATGGATGATAAAGTATTTCATGTCCATTTTAATTAATATGTTAGTGTTGGTCATAAATTTTCAAATCCATTTCTATTCCTCTAAAACTGTTGATGAATCATACATTGGAAAAATGAAGATAGATGAATGGAAGGCTCTCGTGTTTATGGTGTATAACTTTGACATAGCATCATTCTCTATTAAATAAAAAATAATATTGAGTAACTTACTCACTCCAAATTATTCAAAGCTTTTTAAAATATATTAAAGTTATTATTTAATTAAGGGTGATAAAGTTTTTCATGTCCATTTCAATTCCTATATTATTCTTGGTGATAGGTTTTCAACTTCATTTTTATTCCTCTAAAATTATTAATCAATCATACCATGGAAAAAATAAAAAATATACAAATGGGATGTTCTCATGAAAAATAAAAAATATACAAATGGGATGTTCTCATGTTTACGGTCTTTATTAAATAGAAAATGTTTATGGTTTTTATTAAATAGAAAATAATCTTAAATAAGTTTCTCTTGACAAATAATTTAAATTTTCTTAAAATATATTAAAATTATAAAAAAATTAATTAACAAATTATTAAATTTTAATTATAACATATTAATTTTAATTTTAAATATATATTTCAAAACTATAAAGTATCATATATTATCTTAAATATTAAATAAAGTTCAAAATATTATTAACGGAACATTTTTACATTTAAAAAATGGTACAACTGAAGTAGGTTTAATGGTTAAGAACATGTGTTTCTTCCTTCTAAATCACATGTTCAAATCTAGAGGGAACTAGGATATGTACACATTTTCATGTCACCATTTAAAAAGTGAATTTGTAACACATGTGTTCTTCTCTAAACTTTCTCTTTATTTCTCTCATGACTTTTTCATATATCCTTTACCATGTTCTTCTTGACTAGATTTCCCTTCTTTTCTTTCAAAACATTCTTATGATTTTTTCATAATTTTTTTTTTTACTATGTTCTTCTTCTCTAAATATTCCCTTTCTTTTCCTTAATGACATTTTTATGACTTTTTCATAATGTTTTTTTCTCTAAATTTCTCCTTTCTTTTCTTTTAAAACTTTTTCATAACTAATTTTAACTCTTTTCTTTTACAACCTTTTCATAACTAATTTTAACTCATTATTTTGATGTTTCCTCTTCTTTTTTTTTTAATTTATTTATCAAAATTAAATAATTATAATTTCTTTTTAAATTGACTCTTTATTTTGATGTTTCCTCCTTTTTCTTAATTTATGGAAATTAAATAATTATAATTTCATTTTAAATTAAGTTAAAGAGTAGTTTAATTGTTCTATTTTTCTATTTACATGATGATGATTAACGTCCACTAAGACCGAATTGGTCTATCAAACCTTAAGAGGGTAAGTGATTACTTGCGATTCTTTAGAATTTTTTTTATGTGCTCAAAAAGCATTAAGAGAAGCTTTCCAAGATCACCATACTTTTGTTGAGTTAAGAGGTTAGGAAGGTTGGTAGTGTGACACATATTTTGAAAATGAGATCTAATATGGGTATAGGTTGGACAATCTAAGAGAAAGTGCTTTTCATCTTCAACCTTCTTAGTGTCACAAAGGTGACACACTCTTTCATCCCATGGTGTTTTAGGAATTGACCAACGCCCAGTCTCACTATGGAGTTCGTGCGAATTTGTTCTTATCTTTTTTTTTTGTTTGTTAATGTGGTCGAACCTGTTGGCATCGGGATTAACCTGTGGCTTGAGAAACCGCAACTTAGGGGCATTTAAGTTGTCAAAATCACCTGGGGATCCCACCTGGCCTAAGCCACACCAACCCTTAACATGGCTAGATTTTTTTGTCCCCGCAGGTTTCGAACCGGTGACTTTTCAACACAGAGTGGCTTAACAACACACTTCGTCACCGACTGTCCTACACCTCGGGGACAAATTTGTTCTTATCTTAGCAATGCTTATTTTTTTCTTTACACTTAGCAAAATAGATAGATATTTTGAACTTCTAGATTAGAGTTGATTACATCCTTATAATACCTTAATTTTCTTTTTTCCTCTCTCTTTATCACACCACATTTTCTCCTTAAATTTTGATTTGACATTTTTTTTAATAGTATCTTTATTCTGCAAAATGGTGTATTCCATGATTCCCCAATAGTTTAGCCAATACCGAGCATCTTTATGCAATCCTCGCTTGAGTCAATGGTGGTTATGACTCAATTTTGAAGCAAGTTTAGGAAGCCTCATGTCTTCCATGTTGTTTAACTTGTTCTTATACATTAGGTATCTAGTCATAGCCATGCTGTCAATGGGGGAGAGGCTTGTTTCTAATACGAGGATGGGATAGGGCACATTTCCTTTAATTTTGAGATTATAGGTTATAAAATTCTTTTGTATTTTCTCTATCTTTCTCTGAGATTGACGAGAGATACTACAACCCCAGAATTTACATCCATTAACAATAATAGGTGTAACAAAAGTCTCAAAGAGGAGTTTCTTCTTATCCCAACTCTAAAGATCAGTTGATTTACAATTTTTTTCAAGCCCATAATAAGCTTTCCATCCCCCAATAATCATTTTCTCAATATTATAATTTCAATTGAGCTTGTGGTGAATATCAATTCCAAGATATTTGTATGAAGTCACATCCTCCAAGTTTTTGTTGTCATATACGAAGGTATCATAAGAGATCTTATTGGATTTAATAATCATGACCTTAGTTTTATCAGTATTAACAGTCATACCCATATTGGAGCAAAAATCCTTAAGGATTCTTAGTTGGTTTTCAAGATCATGGGGACTCCTTTCCATAAGAACGATATCATCGGCATAAAGAAGAAGATTGATGACTATACCAGTGAGAGTAGGGCCGACACAACCTACTTTTTCCAACCAATCTTCTAACTTGTCAATGCATATGCCAAAAAGGGTTGGGGACAAGGGACAACCTTGTTTGACTCCGATATTGCAGTTAATCTCTTTTGACCAACCCTCATTGTTTTTAAACTTAGCAATAACGTTCTGATGCATCCTTATTGTAGCAGCTCTCAACTCGACAGACACTTTTCTTAAACCGCTTATTCCGTTGATTATGTCACTGGATCTTTATACGGTGTTGCTTCACCGACTGGATCATTGACTAGTTCACGAGCAACTGCAGAGGATGTTACTTAATCCGTCGATCATTCGCAGGTGGTCTTTGGTAGAAAGCACAAATATTGATGTATTTATATATTTTGCAGGTGGTTTTTAATCGCAAGCAAATTATGATTATAATTTGATTACACATTTATGTATTTTGCAGGTGGTCTTTGATCGCAAGCACAAATATTAATGCATTTCTGTATTTTGCACGTGGTCATTTATTAAAACTTTTTAATAAATTAAATATTTTCATTCATTTATTATGGCTTTATAATAATTCATTTACTATTGTGACTTTATAATGGTTGATTTATTATTATAGTTTTATAATAGCAAATTTATTAAAATGTTTATATTTATTATAAAGTTTTCATTTTGTATTAAAATCAAGCATAATTTGAAAACGTTCTGATCATTTATTGAAATTAAGGGAAACATATGAGTGCAATCAAGTATTAAAACGTTATGATCATTTATTAAAATTAAGGGAAACGTATGAGTGAAATGAAGTATTAAAACATTCTGATCATTTATTAAAATTAAGGGAAACATATCAGTGCAATGAAAACTCATGAATAATGGACTGAAAACTATAAGAACTTTTTGATCTCAATTTCAGACATAGTTCAATAAAAAAATAAACGCAAACTCTCTATGAGGAGGAGGAGACAAATGCTCACAATTTAACTTAAGTGCCCATAGAAATTCTCTATCTAATATATAGGCTTTTAACACATATGTAATATGAATTGGATATGTAATATGAATTGGATATATTGAGTTAACCTAAGGCAAGGGGGACTCGCTTCATTCTCCCTCCTCTCCAAAATTGCTCCAAAATTTCTCTTTTGAAGCTGGATGCATTCCACTTGGATGAAGTTAGGGTTGGCCAAACAAACATAATTCCTTTGATATGAAGCCTTAGCGGACCTTCGAGTTTCGACTGCACTGCTATCTCCCAAGCATGAAATCACAATCAACCGGTTATATCATCCCCACCCGATCAGCCTTCTTTGCTTTGCCGGAGTATCTAAAATCTGAAATTCTCTAAAATCTCAATTTTTTAAATAACAATGATTTAAATGAAGCATAAGGTACACAGATTCTCTTTAAAAAAATTACTCCAAGCAATTAAACACAAAGTTTCCAATAAAAACCATTTAACACATTTTGCTAATTGTCATTCTTATTAGTTAATCCATATCAAACACTGTAATAACCCCAAGTTTTTTATGATAAATAAAATACAAAAAGCACAATTTCTATTTAAGAGGACACTGGATCCTAATAAAATCTATTTAACAACGATGAGAGTCACAATATATAGTTAAATATTGAGAAGAGATAACCACAAGAATGAACTTATTTATAATAATTTACCATCTATTTATAATTTTCAATTAATAAAAAAGTTTAACCTAATACTAAATTATATCTTATAAATACTTTTATATAACTTAAAAAAAAAAAATTATAAACAAAATCATAAATTTAATAATATAAAATATCCAATTTGATATTAAAAAAACATATAATAATTAGTATTTCAAAATAAAACATAAACTTATATTTATTTAATTTAATTAAAAACAATATTTATATTTCATTCTTAACATTAATGAGTTTGTGAATAATTCATAAAAACTATATTGTTTTTTTATATGAACATTATTAATAGTAATATTAACATTAATATCAATATTAAGATTAATATTAATGTTAACATTAATATTAATATAAATATTAATATTAAAATCAATCTTAATCTTAATTTTAACATTAATATTAATACTAATATTACTGTTAATAATATTCTTAACATTAATACTTACTTTAATGTTAATAATATTCTTAACATTAATACTCACATTAATATTTATATTAATGCTAACATTAATATTAACATTAATGTTCATATTAATGTTAAGGTTAATATTAATATTAACATTAATTTTAAAATTAATATTATCATTAATATTAATATCAACATTAACATTAAAATTAATACTTTAATATTAATGTAAATATTGATGTTAATATTAATATTAACATTATTACTTTAATATTAATGTTAATATTAATAATACTATTAATCTTAATATTAATGTTCACATTAATATTAATACTAATTTTAATCTTCAAGTTAAATAGTGATATTAATAATATTAATCAAAGGAGATGGTATCATCAATAAAAGAGGATTTTTTAGATTATGGGTCTATTCAAGGACACTTTAAAATTGTGTTTCTTTAAATGTTTTATTCATTATTATTAAGGAAGGTCATTATCAATATTTTTATTTTTTTTTATTTTTCATGTGTACTCATGTTGTGTTGATTATACATATTATATCTAATTATTGTTATATTTTTCTCAACCAGGGTTATGGACAACCAACATTTTTTTCAAAATTTAGTTGGGCTTTATATGACATCGTCGGAGGAATTCTTTACTCATTTACAAAATATCATGCAATGCCACATTTTTGACAATAAACTTTATATTTTTTCGTGTTGTAACTACAACATATTTGTGAAATGATTGGTGTTAATGTAAATTCCTCTTGCATTTGTCATGAAATCATACAATAAATTAAATATTCTTTGTATAGTTGTTGAATAAAATTGTCATGAATAGAGTTTTCAAAATTTTGAAACAATGTTTTCTTAAATTTGAAAAAGGATTTTCTTAGTGTATTTGTTAAATTTCATTAAGATATTTGTTAATTTTTTTAATATATTTGTTAAATTTCATGAATTGCTAACTTTCTATGATGGTGCAATCTATAAACTATATGATCCATATGTGGCATTAAGAATGCAACACAACCATAACTAATATATAAAATAAAATGAGAAATGTATCAAGGGATGAAACCTCAATAAAAGGATCTTACCCACACGAGAAGGTACAAATTATATATAGTATATGGCAAGCTTAACATAATATATTTTGTATATATGGATGCATAATGGTCATAGTTTCTAGATCATGGTGCAATATATACACTATATGATCCATATGTGGTCTACTTAAATGTCCTTCTAACAAAAATAATGCATCATCTACAAATTTCAAGCTGATATTCTATCAATGTTCTTAAAAAAAATGCAAATCATCATCTCCAAAGTGTATATTAAGTAGATTAGCCCCTAGTAAATGGAGCTTCATTTTGAAATATTAACCCAATATAATTACACTATGACTAACCCAATATAACTAAACCAATATGTGTAAACCTAGAAATTCCTTATCACAAAATTTGTAAAACTAGAAATTCTTTGTTACATTGTGATGAACATTTCGCAACGTTGTGATATAATGAACATGTCCCAATGTCGCATAGTGATGAACATTTCCAATATCAATATATGAAATCAAAAAAATATATATAAAGAAAGAAATATAATATATATATGATTTTTTTCTAATCATTATATATATCTAATTGTATATATGTGAGAGAGAATTATATATATATATATAGATAGATAGATAGATAGATAGATAGATAGATCAATCATAGTCATGTCATGGGCATGGTTATTTGTGGTCATCCAAAACCATAGTCATGGTCAACCATATTCATGATCATCCATGCTCATGGGCATGTTCATCATCAATTGCACTTAACTATGATTATGGTCAAGCATAATCAATTGTCATCAAGCATAGACAACCACTCTAATGGTCAACAATAGTCACAATATTGGTCAACCATGGAGTCATGGTTTACTATTATTAATCATAGTCATGGTCAAGCATAGGCTATTAGTATGAGCTCATGATCAATGTTTTGTATTTATTTCATAATGTATTATTAATGTATTTTTACTTTATTACTTTAATGTATTAATGTACTATTAAAAATTTAACATATTTTTAATGTTTTAATGATTTATTACATACTTGTTTGTCATGTGGAGAGCGGAGCTCTGAGGAAACCCTAGCCTCAATTCCGCGCAGACTGCTGTAGACCAGTCACAAAACACCGATGCAGCGATTTCTTAGCGACCAGCGAAGGTCAACTGACTCCTACTGACATGCTGAAATGGGCACAGAAGAGGGGGGGAAACCCCCCTCATATCGCAATATCACCACCAACAACCACTCCGGTACTAGAGCGAAACGCCCCACATTCGAGCCGCCCTTGCAAGTATGTGTACAGCTTTTGGCTAGAGAACAAGGCCTCATGAAGGAGATGGAGACAGAAGTGGGAAACTTCCATCCAAAGGCACCTCGAGGATGGGAGCCAGGTAAATGCATACCAAAAATGGAGAAAATACCAAGATACCTCATTAGCTCAACTAGAGTAGGGGAACACACCCAATTTATGAGAGAACATGCCCTCATTGGCAAGTTCCTGGGTCTCTGGCCAACAAAGAGGGATCTTAACAAATGGATCAAGCACTAGTGGAACCCCAAAGGGAACTATGAGGTCCAACTCAGCTCCAAAGGCTTCTTCACAATCATTCTGTGCAATTCAGAAGACAGAGACAGGATATTTGAGAACAGACCATACTTCTACAACTCAGCAGGGCTATTCTTATGCTTCTGGACTGAAAGATTTAGACCAGACAAGGAAGACTTCACCATGGCCCCTGTATGGATCCGCCTATATTATTTACCGCAAGAGTTCTGGCTGGAGGAGATTCTAATGGGCATAGGGAACACTCTAGGATAGTATGTCAAAGCTTCAGAGGCCACAAGACAGAGAAAATATACTTCATACACTAGGATCTATGTCTACATGAACATTTCCAAGGCACTCCCTGGAGCGGTGACTCTCAAATACTAGGATGAGGACTGGAAACAAACTCTGGATTATGAACACATTCCCTTTCACTGTAGGAGATGTCATGAGCATGACCACCTCTTCAGAGATTGCCCCTTGAACAAACCGGCCACCAAAGCAAATGGCACCACACAGAACGATGGCTTCACCACGGTTGTGGCAAAGAAGAGAAACCCATTAAGGAGGCAGATCCTAGACCCCAAACAAAAAATCACAACCAAAAACTCTTATGAAATTCTGAACCAGCTGCCAGAAGATGAGGAAATCCAAGATCCACACAAGGAATCACAACAGGCTCAAGGGGACATCCCAAATCCTTCCCCCCCTCCACAAAGTCATGAAACCTACACAGAAGAAAGTGGAGATGGGGATGGGGATACCCCAATGCATCTGGACGACAGAGATCTAGCTGGCATAGATCTAGAAAATATCGAGGAGGCCTTGAATCAAAAGGACCTACAGACCCTTCCTGAAGAACAACTACGCAAGGTACATAAAGTATTTCTCAATTCCTCAACAGGATCCATAGCATGCCTAGGTATAGCCACAGACATGAGTTCAGGCTCGAAAAGAGTCCTTCGCGAGATTAAAAGATGAGGGCGAAAAACAACGCAACAACTTATTAAGGAGGCGACCAATCTTATGATAAATTCAAGTCAGATCCATAAGCTTTCGAAGGGATACCTCCACCCAACATCACCCTCTTAATGATGAAGATCATCACCTGGAACATTAGAGGACTCAATGGCAGATCCAAACAAAGGATCCTCCGAGATTGTATCAAGGTAGAAAACCCAGACATTCTAATGTTACAGGAAACCAAATGCGCGAGAACAGAAGCTGAAACCATCTTCCAGCGTATCTAGCGAGAATGCAACTCCATATCAACAGACTCCGCAGGAGCCTCAGGAGGTCTTGCTATCCTCTGGAACCCATCCAATATCACTATCAGCAAACCCTTTTCAACTGTAGGTACAATAACGGCTCACTTCAAGGTCATTGGCTCGAATCAGGAAGAAGCCATCACTAATGTCTACGGCCCCCATAGCCAACAGGACAAAGACAAACTCATGGAGAGGCTTGAACTAATCAAGACTCTGGTGACAACTCAAAACTAGATCTTAGGAGGCGACTTCAATATGATCCTGTAGCTGGAGGAAAATACAGGTGGCACCAAGAAACATGAGAAAGACAGCGATAAGGTCAAAAATCTCATTGATCATATAAAGTTAGTCGATATAGAAAATAGCAATGGCACCTTCACCTGGTCCAATCGTAGATCGGACAATCAACACATTACTTGTCGACTGGACCGCTTCCTGGTCACTGAGGAACTAATGGAGACAGGCTCTTATCTAGAAAGCCTTATTCTACCAAAATCTGGCTCAGACCACTGGCCTCTTACTCTCAATCTAGACACGGGGGAAACACCCAACTAAAAGCCCTTTCGCTTCGAAAAATTATGGCTCTCACACCCGGATTTCCATCAGCTAGCCAAATCATGGTGGGCATAGGCGGAAATAGACCACGGCACTAGCATGTATAAATTCCAGCAGCGCCTCAAAAACTTTAAGCAGTTGTTGAAACAATGGAACAAGAACAACTTTGGAAACATACTTCAAAGCATATAGGACATAGAGAGCAAGTTGGTGGAGATACAAAAAACCTTCATTTCAGGATCCAGAACCATTGAACTAATGAGAGAGGAGGCGAAGCTCCAAGAGCAATTAGAAGAGAGAAGAAAGCAAGAGGAAGTTCTATGGAAACAAAAATCCAGAGTACAATGGCTCAAGGAAGGGGAAAAGAACACAAAATTCTTCCACAGAGCTATGATGCACCATCGCCATGTCAATAGAATCACCCACTTAGAGGACAGCCAGGGCAACCCAGTCATATAACACTCTCAAATTGAGGTTGAGCTGATCAACCACTACCAGGAACTTCTAACGGAAACCAAGGAGGACAGAACGACAGCCATACAAAGAGTTACCAAACACATACCCTCGCTGGTAACCTCCGAGTAAAACACCGCACTAACACGGCCCATCACCTAAGAAGAAGTGGATCAAGAAGTAAAAGCCATGCCTCCGGGAATGGCCCCCGGCCCGGATGGGTTCACCATTGATTTTTTCCACCACTGCTAGGACCTGGTCAGAAAAGAAGTATGGGAGGTAGTAGAGGAATTGAGAGCATTAGGCCTAGTCCTACCAGCTCTCAACGCCACCTTTCTCACCCTCATTCTGAAAGAAGAAAGAGTCACAAACCCTAGAAAGTTCAGACCCATCCCCCTCTGCAACGTTATCTACAAAATCATAATGAAGGTGGTAGCCAATCGACTCAAATCTATTTTGACACATGTCATCTCCAGGGAACAAGAAGGGTACGTAGAAGGAAGACAAATCATGGATAGCGTCATCCTAGCTCATGAGGTCATCCACTCCCTCAAGACTTCAAGGACCACAGGTATGTTAATCAAAATTGACCTTTCAAAAGATTTCAACAGAGCCAGCTGGCAATACCTTTGAGCTGTCTTAGAATCTTTTGGATTCGATCAGTGTTGGGTGAATTGGATCCTAAATCTCACCTCCTCATCCTTCTTCTCCATCCTAGTGAATGGGGTTCCGTCCAGACCTTTTTCACCTTCCAGGGGCATCAGGCAAGGGGACCCCCTCTCGCCCTTCTTGTTTGTACTTATGGAGGAAGGCCTGGAACGGTACATTAAGTTAGCAGTCACTGATGGCTCTCTCAAAGGCCTGCCCCTGCACAACATTCAACCAATGCCCTCTCATACTCAATTTTTTGATGACACCCTCCTTCTGAACTCCCCAATGGTCTAGGAGGCCAACCCGCTTAACTCTATCCTCTTTGACTTCACTGAAGCCTCAGGCATGTCCCTCAACTTAGACAAATCCAAACTCTACTTTTTTAACACATCAGCTTATGTTCAAATCCATATTTCTAGACTTCTAGGAATACCCAGGAGCTCCCTTCCGTCCAACTATTTAGGAGTTCCCCTCACGAGTGCGGCTACCAAATCCATTTCCTGGGATAGCCTTCTCCTTTCCATCTCCAACAGGCTAAGCAATTGGACCTTTAGACCCCTCAACATTTCTTCTCGGCTGGTCCTCCTCAAGTCCGTCTTGCAAGCCCTACCTACTTACCTCTTCACCGCCCTTATTGCTCCTAAATAGGTTATCAGAGCCATCAGAAACCTCCAGCAAAACTTCCTCTGGCATGGTCACCAACCTAACAAGAAATGGGCTCTAGTAAATTGGGACAGACTCTGTACGCCAAAAAGCCAAGGAGGATTGGGACTCCGGGATCTAGGGAAACTCAATCAAGTAATGGGAGCCAAAATCTGGTGGCAATGGCTAAAAGCCCTAATAGCTGTCTAGGCACAAATGTGGAAGAAAAAGTATGCCCCCCTTACACCAGATAATCAGCTAATCAGGCACAATAATCGAATTCGGGGTTCCAATATCTGGAACACAGCCTAGAAAAATCACACGTTGGTCCAAAATCATGCCTTTTGGGAGGTCCGAAATGGAGAAAGCACCATGTTCTGGTAAGACTCATGGCAGCAATTCAAACCCCTGAACGAAATGGAGGAGCTATCCAATCTCAAAATAGCTCTCAATCAGGATACCTCCCTAAGGGTAAAGGACCTCTAGAAACCTCAAGAACAAAGGCATCAATGGCACTAATGGAAATTCTCTAATCAGGATCTCGGAGTCCCAGAAAATCTCAATCTACAGAGCTGGCAATTTCAAGCTAACCGCCGGAAAATACCCAAAAGAGAAGTGTCGGACATCCTCAGATGGGGGTATTCCACAGATGGCACTTTCTCAATAAAAGAATCTTACTTCCTACAGGGAAATCACCAAGACAAAAACAAGGAGCCCATATGGAGCAAAGTTTGGAACCCCGCTCTCTAGCCCAAGGTTTCCACCTTCTTGTGGCTGGTGGTACACAATCGAGCCCTAACCTGGGACAACCTCAGGAAAAGAGGCTTCATTGGACCATCTCTCTGCATTCTTTGCTACCAATAAGAGGAAACCAAAGAACATCTCTTCAATGGCTGCCACTTCAGCCAACAAATTTGGGACCAAGGAGCACAAATAATGCACAAATCCAACCAACATCGGAGCAGCATCAATGACACAATTGAGAATTGGGACTCTATCACTTACAACAATCCCCTTTTGAATCACATCTGGCAGCTTCTACCAGGATTCACTCTCTGGAAAATCTGGAAGGAACAGAACAAGAGAATTTTCTACTCCCAAGTTTCCACATCGGATGCCACCTGGGAGAAAATCAGCTCACTAATTAAGGAAACTATCAGAAGTAAATCATGGAAAGAAGAGGACCTTAACTACAACCCAGAGGAACAATGCATTCTTCAAAGCTGGCAGCCCATTCTAATCAATCAACCAGCACCAAGGATGCATAAGCACCAATAGACTAGTCCAACCACCTGGTCCCCCCCTCCAGCAAATTTCATAAAGATAAATTTCAATGGGGCCTCCAAAGGCAACCCGGGACCAGCAGGATATGGAGCAGTACTCAGAAATTCAAATGGAAAGATCCTTTGTCTAGTTGCTGGCTTCCTAGGGGAAACAACCAAAAATGTGGCAGAGCTAACAGGATTATTGAGGGGTCTCCAAGCAGCTATTGAAAAATATCACCACAAGATTATCTTGGAGGGGGACTCACAAATGGTCATCAAGTTAATCACCAAGATTCTTCATGGAGGCTATCCTTCAAAAATCTCACCGAGTTGGCGACTCTCTGGATTGCTAGAGGACTTTACCCGCCTCCTCCAACCTCATCTCAGCATCATACCCTCCCACGTGAAGCGAGATGCAAAAAGGACAGTGGACTGCCTAGCAAATGAAGGAGTCGAAATGGAAACCAAACACTTTTGTTGAGAGGCCCACATCTTGGAAGACTCAGACATCTCCACTCGGTGCCAAACCTTAGCCACCAAAGATCTACAACCCCCAGATGGGGTGCCACGTCGCAAACCAGAGCCACGCGGGACAATGGCGGGATGCAGCATTAATACATCCACCGTCGACCATCCCCTCAGCCATTAACCAAGTATGAATCCATGCAGCCAAATCCAGGTGATGAGCCCCTTCGCACAAGTGATCGGTACAATGCACCAGCGCACTTGGTAGCAAGCCTTAATGGCTATGACGGTTGTGGTTTCCCTCCTCCTTATCACCCGCCTTGATAGAATGGAGTGACATTCGCCCATCGTAGCATCGAGTGCAGAGTTAATTTCACCATAGCAGTAGTTTGGGGACCCTTTGAAGCTCTGGAGCAGAGCCTTCCACCCGCAAGGAACCCTGGTCATCTCCAGGGTCTCCACCATGCCCAGAGCACGAGGTAAGCTGCGCAGGGGTGCCTCTTGGTACACAGTTGAATCTCGCCGCCAGAGACAAAAGAAATTTGAGCAGGCGTTAGCCATGGCATCCCTCCGAAGGATTAAGAAACCACGAATGCCTCCAATGGCGTACGTGGAAGAGATTACCTTGGAAGACGCCATGCAAAGCTATCCCAAGCTCCCTCTGTTCACAGTCCCGGACAATTGGAATCCACCCACCGATTTTGGCACAGATGACAAGCTTCCGCCTTCGGGAAAACTGCTTGGTTCCAGAGCCAGTAGCTCAGCGGAGAATTTTACCACCTACTATGTAGAAGAAGAGACTCCATCTCGCACATAGGGAAGCAGAGACTTACCCCCCGGTGTACCT
>JASDQU010589509.1:35825-47851 GCA_032191745.1 Picea mariana
ATTGGAATCCACCCACCGATTTTGGCACAGATGACAAGCTTCCGCCTTCGGGAAAACTGCTTGGTTCCAGAGCCAGTAGCTCAGCGGAGAATTTTACCACCTACTATGTAGAAGAAGAGACTCCATCTCGCACATAGGGAAGCAGAGACTTACCCCCCGGTGTACCTATGGAGGCAGCGACCCAGCTTTCCAACCGACTGGCACATGCAAGTGAGGGAGCAACAGGGCCCATTCCCCCAACCTCTGTCGATAGCCACTGGCAGGACCAACACCTCTTCACCGACTCGAGGTACCTCACTCTCATCTTCGATATGAGGAGTTTGTTGGACGACTAGGTCTTTCGCATCACCCGAATCGATCAACGACTTGACATGTTGTTCGCGGCTCATTCTAGAACTCTTCCTAAACGACAATGCCCAACTTACGCACAGGCTTACGCGTTTCCAGCAGGATGGCAAAAGCACGGGGACGAGGACGAGCTCACCGGATAAGAGGTTCAATGATGTTCTTGGTTAGAAATTTTTTTCTGTTTCCGAACTAGGCTTTTGCCCAGTTAGATCTTAGTTATTTTGCAACTAGTTTTTGGCATACAGTTTAAACTTAATGGTTGGAAGTCCTGGTTTCCTTCGGGCAGGACGATACTCTGATAGTTTTGTTTACTGGGAAACAAATGGCACGGGATGCCTAGCTGTCTCAGTTTCTTGTTTAGGCGGGACAACTAGCTTCGTAAACAGTCATTGTAACTTGATAATGATAATATAACAGGTACTATCTTTTTTTACTTAAAAAAAAATGTTTTAATGATTTATTAATGTATTAATGAACTATTAATACATTACTTTATTAGTATATTCATACTTTATTAATGTGTTAATTTAATACATGTAATAATAATGTAGCAACGTATGATTTAATAATGTATAAATATTTTTTTATTAAAAAATGTATTTTTAATGTATATCAAGCAAAATGTATTTAAATTATTTAAATACATTTAATTTATAAATATTAATTAAAGTATTATTTAATTAATATTAATCCTTTAATTTATAAATAATATTAATAAATAATATTAATATTTAAATTATTTAATACATTTAATACTTAATGTATTAATATAATATGTATTTATTATTTTATATATTTATTTGTATATAATTAATGTATTGTTTAAATAATACATTAATCTATTATTATAATTATATAAATGTGTATATCCTCTAATATATTATAAATATTTTTTTAATAACTAATATATCAATATATTGTTATTCATTAATCAATACATTATATTTTATAATATCTTAATATTTTAATTTATAAATAAATTTAAATTATTTACTACATTTAATATTATTAATGTATTTATGTATTTAGTTTTTTATATATTCAATTATATATGATTTATGTATTTTTTAAATAATATATAAATCTATTATATATCATTAATTATTTTATACATTCATTTATACATAATCAATCTATTATTTAAATAATAAATTAATTTATTATAAGTACATTAATGTGTTTATGTTATGTGTTTATGTTATAATGTATTAAAAATATATATATATATTTTTTTTATTCATAAATTATTAATATTGTATTATAAATGTTTTTTTACTTTATGTATGCATTATTAATACTTTGTTAATGTTATGTATTATTGTATTTTTATTATTTTAGTAATGTATTTATTTGGTTATTGCTTTCTTATTAATACTTTAATTTTTTAATAATTTATATATTTTTTATAATTGTATTAATTAATTAACATGTAATTATTTGTATTATTACTCTTTATCATGGGACTATAGCAATGAGTTTGTTTTTGATGTGATATTAATTTGCCTTTTACTATAAATTTGTGTATGCAATGTGATGCTTAACATAGGAAAACAAATGTCCCCGAGGTGTAGGACAGTTGGTGACGGAGTGTGTTGTTAAGCCACTACGTGATGTTAAAGTCACCGGTTCGAAACCTGCGGGGACAAAAAATCCAACCATGTTAAGGGTTGGTGTGGCTCAGGCCGGGTGCGATCCCTGGGTGATTTTGATGGCTTAGATGCCCCTGAGTCACGGTTTCTCAAGCCACAGGTTAATCGCGAGCCAACAGGTCCCGCACAAATTAACAAACAAAAAAAAACATAGGAAAACAAATATATATTTTTGGATATAATAAAAATATTTGTGTTTCTCATTTCTAATTGGTTGATAGAATTGAAGTGTTATTGTTCCTTTCAAGTCTTTCAATATGTAGAATTAATTACATAATCAATAAATTTCACCAATCACTACATCTAAATATAAAAAATTGTACTATGTATTTATTATAATTCATTATGCATTATTATATTTATATTATATTTATTATCTAATATATTATTTATTATTATATTTATATTATATTTATAATATATTTATTTTATTTATATTATATTTATGAATATTATACATTTTCAATAACAAACAACTTTCAATTATTATTTTTGATAAAAAATATTCACTACTTGTGCATTTAGTTATATTAAGTTTCATTTTTCAACACTTATTTCCCAACTAACTTGGTAGAGACTAGGTTTCCATACAACCCTTGTTACATATAATACTTTATTATTATTATTATTAACTTTATTAAATACTTTGTTATTTACTATTTTATTTTTGTTAAATTAATTTATAATCTATAAATATATTTTTTCATTATTAATATATTATTTTAATAATGTATTTTTTTTTATTATTGCTTATTTTATTTCTCTATATTATTTTTTAATTTATAAAAAATGTTCTTTAATATTTATTTTATTATCTTTAATCAATTGATAATTAATAATTTAATTATTATTAATTAATTAATATTATTATATAATTTTTAATTAATTAATTTTTAATAATTAAATACTCATTTTTAATAATTATATAATAATTTATTATTATTTAATTATAATTATTATTATTTAATTATAATTATTATTATTAAGTTATTTAACTTATATGAATATTAACTAAATTATTAAATATTATATTTAAAATAATAATTAAGTAATTACTAAATAATACTTAATTATTACATTTAAATTGTATTAATATGTTCATAGTTGTGCCTATGCATGTCTAGCAATAACCACTTTTATGTAAAAAGTGGTTGATATACCTGGATCGGCGTCATTTTTCATCTTTTAAAATCAATGACATCTATCAACATATATCAACCACTTTTTACATAAAAATGATTGTTGCTAGTATATATATATGAATTAAATATATTTTGCATTGCATATTACATGTAATATGCAATGCATATTACATGTAATATGCAAAATTAAATAAAAAAATTGAAAAAATGTAATTTTCCAAAAAAAATTGTAATTTTCATAACTGTGTGATTAACAAAATTTAAATATAATAAAAGTTACAAAAAATTTTAAATATAATTTTCATAGCTTTATGTAAAAAAAACTTAAATCCATTTTAAAAATAACCAAATAATATAAAATAAATAAAAAATTAAGTTTATGCACTTATTATTGTAATGTTTAAGATATAACATTAACTAAATTGTACCTGAAGCGAATCCCTCAAGGACATGGTTTTCCCTGTTATAAGAGCTGCATGGTATATCTCTTCTTCTTTAGAAAATTCTCCGCATCCTCATCTGTTATATTTTGTAGTCCTGAAGTTACATTGACACTCGAATAATATACGGAATCTATGAATTGAAGAGTAAGAGCGCTCAGAACCAGAAATCGTCCTGGAAACCAGTAGGCTTTTCTGTTGATGGCCTTCCACGCATCCAGTGAGATTAAGACAAAAAATACAATTGCGCAAGCGCACCCACTTAACAGATCTACAGTTTGAGGAACATACACATACCCCATCTTCGGACAATAAACTAGAGAGTCCTTGAGATTCCTGCCTTCGTTACTATATAACAAATGCGTGCGTTGAAATTTACAACAACAAACGTACATTAACTTAAAGATATGGTTGCAGTCTTTTCGTTTAGACAAATTTGAAAAGAATGATTCTCATGATCCTCAATAGACTAGACTCAATCAAATTCCCTCATAGACTTTATTCGACCCTCAACATAGTTGACCCACGCATCCTTAAAAAAGAATCAATCATCATACATGTGAAATGGCATTTAATGATTCAAAATACATGTTAGATGGAATCTTGAACAATCAAAAGACACTGCGAAACAACCACCAATGTGGCAATGCATGTCTCTTCATATTCTCTAGCTGACAACTAGTAAGAAGTTAATTTTCCTTCCCCGTTCTGTTATGTAATTGAATATAATTGAAGGTAACTCAAATGCATCACGTAGGACATCCAAGAATCATTCAAAAAATGTATAGATATATGTGAGCACATAGAGCAAATGGTTCATCCTTGTAAGTTCTCTATGTTGTTGTATTCGAGTTATTCAACTCTAGTTCACCTTTGTTTAAGGTTTTTCTTATATACTTTCAAGGTCGTATTTCAAAGGTCATCGATCAATACATCATAGTTTTTCTCTTTGGATTTATCCATTATAGATTCTTGGCTTACATTTTCCCATGTTTGGTATTGTTTATTTTTCATTCTTCCACTATAATATAGATCCTTACTTACGCGACATGAATCATCAGTATTAGAGCATAATTTATAATAATGACTTTCATATGAAACTATTTAAACTTTATCCTTGTTGTTAAACACTACCTATGTAGTTAGCAATCATATGCCTATTCAAACATGCTTAAAGATGAGATTATTTAACTTGCACCTACTTTATGTTGAATTATGTTGGAATATTGAGATAGGGGTGAATCAATATTAGTACTTTTAATCCTTTTTAACAACAATGTTATGAGAAGATTACCAATAACATTCAATATGAGGATTATACATAAGTACATCAATATTTTACGTGGAAACACAATGTAGGAGAAAACCACATAATGCTTTTCTTATATTGTCAAAAGAAGTACATTCATAGGAAGCACCGACTTCATTATTTTCCAGCTACAACTAGAAGGAGGCTACAACCCCCTGGTTTCTCAGGCTCCAACCTAAAGGAAGCTACAAATCTCTCATTCTCTGGCTCCAACCAGTAGAAGGATACAACCACCTATGTTCTCTGGATACAATCGGAAGGTGGCTACAATCACCTATCATTTCCCCGTTCTATCACCCTGAAATATAAGTGCCACAACCATTGTTACTATCTCATCAACTTGTAATTGTTCATCAACCCGTCACTGAGCATCAGCCTGTAACTATTCATCAAATTGTAACTGGCATTAACCCGTAACCGGTCATCAAACTGCAACTATTCATCAACCTGTATCTGTCATCAACCTGTAAATGTTCATCAATCCCATCAACCAAACCAGATCTAATCACCAAGATCAATCTCCAAGACTGTTCTCAACCATATGCACAATATCACCAAGATGTGCATCAACTGAACTACTCACAACTCCTCATGACCATCACCAAGATGTGCCTCAAACAAAACCAGATCTAATCACATAGATCATATACCAAGAAAACGAAGAAATACCTCTAACAATGCACCATAAGATATATCAATATAACCTAGATGTGCACCAATAATGTGCCTCAAGAGATCTGCCTCAAATCATACTCTACTATAGATACCATACATCCAATAGGGAATATACCAAACCTCACAAAGTCATCCCTCAATCATGCTCCACAACGCCACTAAGATACAATCTCAAAACATAATCATAAACATACCTTTAACTCTGCAGTAACCTTATTGTATCTGATCTCTGACAAACATACCTTCAATATCTCCTTAATAGATCAACGACCCTTACTTCTTGTAACTCGCGGATGTACGCGCCCTTCCTTCTAGTAACTCGCAGATGAAATCTTCCTTCCTGTAACTCGCAGATGCGCTCTTCCTTCCTGTAACTTGCATATGTTATCTTCCTTCATGTAAATTAAAAATGCACTCTTCCTTACTATAACTCGCGGATGGGATCCTCCTTCCTATAACTCGCAGATGTGATCTTCCTTACTGTGACTCGCGGATGCACTCTTTCTTCATGTAACTCGTGGATGCGTTCTTCCTTCCTGCAACTTACGAATGTCAATAATATCTGCCAATAACACTTCACAAGATAGATATTCAATATGCTTAATAGGTGCTGATGGGAGTCTCTTGCTCTCTTATTTATACTTCTCCAAGCACCTTCCTTTAGGGGTCATCTTCTAACTGTTTTACCCAAATTTAACCCACTTTCTTGTTGCAACTACTTTATCCATAATTAGTAAACTCACAACTTCTTCTTGTACTAAATAATTTTTAAATATTTTCTTAGTTCAACAACTTTACCCATAATTAACTCTTAGTTGCAACCACTTTGACTAGTAAACTTATTGATGAATTCCTAGGAGCTTCTAGAATAATTGACTTCTTTGTTGACCTTCTAGGGGCTTCTAGAATATTCATGAGGGTCCTCCAACTTCACAAAACCATATCTCTTCAACCGTAAGGAACTACGTGACGCACCACATATCACCGAAAATGGCACGACGTGTATTGTCCATCTATGATAATCTTACCTACAACTTCATTGATCATCATGTATTTATTCCTCATACAAAATCGGGTTCCTTAACCACACCTCTGGGGCTACCAGAATTTGCTACCAAACCTTCTTCAAGGTTTGACATCAATGACAACCAACCCAATCTATCAACAATCTCTCCCTTTGGCATTGATGGAAACACTCTACACTCTAATGCAACATTGATGGCATAGTAATACTTATGCTCATTCTCACCTTGAAATATGCCTCTATTCCTTCTCATCATTTCCATCCATACCTATGATTACTCTCTCCTCCTTTAACATCAATGGCAAAGGGTATATTCTGCTCCCCTTGTTTGAATTGTCCTTTGGGTTGCTCCCCCTGTCTAAACTCTCCTTTGGGATGTTCCCATTTTCTGACCTTTCCTTTTACTCATCAATGGTGCTTCCTCATGTAAATCTATGACATATATATAAATCACTCAAAAATCATTGTGGGGAAAAAACTCTTCCAAGTTTTTGTCGAAGATACTCAAAGGCTTCCCTTGAAACTAGTTTGGTGAAGATATTTGTGATCTGCACTTTTGTCCCAACATACTTGACCTTGATGTTCTTCTCTGCAACATGTTCCCGTAGAAAGTGAAACTTTACGAAATATGTTTCTTCTGGGAGTGCATAACTCGATTATTCGAAATACTAATGGCACTGGTGTTATCACAAAATATCAGAATGGGCTCATCATATTCAGCCTGTATATCCTTGAAGGTTTGTTTCATCCATAGTACCTGGGTATAACATGTTGTTGCAATATACTCTACTTCTATTGTAGATAAGCATACTGAAGATTGTTTCTTTCTTAACCAGGATACCAGACACTCACCCAAGTATAAATGTAGTCCACTTGTACTTCTTCTATCATCAATGCTACCTTACCAATCCGCATCTGTGTAGGAAATAAGAGATATATCATTCCCTTTTGGATACCATAATCCAAATTCTTTTGTACCTTTTACATATCTGAATATCCTCTTCACTGCCATAACATGTGATTCCTTTGGTGTTTCTTGAAACCTTGTTGCTTGTCCAACTTCCTGCATTACATCCGGCTTGGAAGATGTCACATAGAGTAAACTGTCGATCATTGATCTGTATTGTCTCTGGTCTGCATCCTTTGAATCTTCATCCTTACTGAACTTGCAAATGGTCTGCATAAGAGTATTGACTAGCTTCCAATCTTCCATTCCAAACCTTTTTAGCATTTATCTGATATACCTAGTCCAAGAGATGAAGATACCCATGTTTCTCTGATATATTTGTAGTCCCAAAAAGAAGGACAACTCTCTAAGAAATGACATCTCGAACTCATTCTGCATGTCTTTGGAAAATTTATGACTCATCATGTCATCATCATTCCAAAAATAATATTATCAACATAAACTTCAATTAACAAGATACTATATTGATTTACCTTTATATAGAGGTTATTGTCTACATTTCCTTTCCTGAACCCTTTCCGTTGTAAGTATCTGTCAAGTCTTGAATACCATGGTTTTGGGGCTTGTTTGAGACCATATAGGGCCTTCTTCAACCTGCAAACAAAATCTTCCTTCTATGACAACTGATATCCTTCAGGTTGTTCGATGTAGACTTCTTCCTCTAGATCTCCATTTAGGAATGTTGATTTCACATCCATGTGATACACTTTAATATTCTTAGAACACACATAAGCTAGGATGAGTCTGATCTCCATTTGTCCAATTTATTTTATTATTTTTGTTGAAAATCCTCCTAAAATTTAAAAGAATTGGAATTGCAGATATTATTTATTAAGATTAGGCAATTCAAATATAATGATAGTTTTTTATAATGTTGAATTCATTTATATATTAAAAATGTAATTTTAATATTAAAAAATTACAATTGACCTAAAATTATATAACCAAATTCTAATAAAAAATACTTTAAAAAATCCAAATAAAAAAATAATATAACAGTTAGAATTCTCCATTTCATCTCTATTAAAAGACCGTCTAATTAACAAAATCTATTAACTCAATTTGGACTTGGTTTTAGAAAACGCATATAAAAAAAATAAGAAATTATGAGAAAAAAGCTACTAAACTACAACCTCAAAGACCAAACTTGCCAAGTGGCCTCACACAACACTAGAGACACAATGGACATAATAAATTGTTTAAATGTTTTATTTATTTATTTATTTTAATCTTAAATTTATTCATTTCTGTATATGATTTGATTGATTTTAATTACATATGAATTAAAAAAATAAAACAATTAAATTATTCATTATTTTTAAGTGAAGAAAATTTTGCACCTTGAACTAAGTCAATAATTGGTGTTCCATTAGATACTACATTATTCACCATCTAATAGATAAGATGGAAAGTCACTTGGCCCCATGTAGTGCCACTCCCATGTCAGTGAAAAAGATGTTGCACAGCCTTCATCAATCTCATCCATGCCTTCAAGACGTTTTTTGTGTGTGTGAAGATTGTTGATTTAGTGCATGGTGCATATCACTATCCTTTTTTATTGACAAAAAAAAAAGGGGGGACAATATAGAAAAGAAAAACATAATAAAGATGTGGATGAGATTGATGATGCTTTTATTCTCTACATTTCCCCTTTCTTTTCAGTCGGGACTTTTTCGTGTATGTGTAAAGATTATTACTTTAGGGCATGGTGCATATCACTATATTTTTTAATTGTCAAAGTGTCCTTTCCACACACATGAAAAAGTTGTGATAGAGAAAAGGAAAATAAAATAAAATAAAATGTAGAGAAGAAAAATTATTTTCCCTCTTTCTTTTTTCTCAAGACTTTTTTTTTTTTATGTATATGTAAAAATTATTAATTTACTGCGTAATACAAATCACTATCTTTTATCTTTTTAATTGACAATATGCCCTTTCCACTAACATGAAAAAAAAAGTTTTCATAATAGAAAAAAAAAATAGAGAAATAAACATAATAAAGATGCATATGGAATTGATGAAGACAGGCAACAACGTTTTAGGAAATTCTCCGCATCCTCATCTGTTATATCTTCTATTACTGAAGTTACACTTACGGTCGAATAATCAACATAATTTATGAATGGGAGAGTAAGAGCGCTGAGAACAAAAAGTCCTCCTAGAAACCAGTACGCTTTTCTTTTGATCCCCTTGCACACATCGAGGAAGATGAAGAAAATAAAGATAATTGCGCAAACGCACCCACCGACCAGATCTATAATTTGAGGAATATACACATACCCCATCTTGAGTAATAAACTAGAGAGTCCTAGAGATTCCTCTCTTCACAACCATATGAGAAATGTGTGCGTTGATATTTACAACAACAACAACAAACGCACATTAACTTAAATATAGGGTTGCATTCTTTTCGTTTAGACAAATTTGAAAAGAATGATTCTCAGGACCTGGACGAAGGTGGTGGGGTGCAAGATTAGACTCGGAGATAGTCTAATTAGACTATCTCTTAATTTAATTTAAAACAGAATTGTAATTATTTAGTTTGGACAAATTTGAAAAGAGTAATTTGATCGATGGTATGTAGATTTAAATTAAAAATAATTAAATTATTTATTAATTTAATTTAAAATAGAATTGTAATTATTTAATATGGATAAATTTGAAAAAAGTGATTGACTCAAAGCCTCATTGATTCTATTTTTAAAAATGGAGATAGAAACATTCCCTCTAATTATAGGACCATTATGATTAGCCTCATTTTAGTCAAGCTTTATAGAATTATTTTAGAAAAGAAGATTAGCCTTTGGCTAGAAAGTCACGGTAAAAGAACTAAAGGTCACACTGGGTTAAAGAGATATCATTCAATTGTTGACCATCTTGTTACCTTTAGGATCATTGTAGAGGAGTTCTGCAATACTAAAACCATTTTTTTTATTTCTTTTGTTGACTTTAGAAAAGCTTTTGACATGGTTCCTAGGAAAAACCTTTGGAATAGGTTGGAAGAGATAAAAGTGTCTCTTGAGTTGAGGGCTGCTGCAATAAGGATGCATCAGAATGTTATTGCTAAGTTTAAAAACACTGAGGGCTGGTCAAAAGAGATTAACTACAATATCGGAGTCAAACAAGGTTGTCCCTTGTCCCCTACCCTTTTTGGCATATCCATTGACAAGTTAGAAGATTGGTTGGAAAAAGCAGGTTGTGTCGGCCCTACTCTCACTGGTATAGTCATCAATCTTCTTCTTTATGTTGATGATATCATTCTTATGGAAAGGAGTCCCCATGATCTTGAAAACCAACTAAGAATCCTCAAGGGTTTTTGCTCCAATATGGGTATGACTGTTAATACTGATAAAACTACGGTCATGATTATTAAATCCAATAAGATCTCTTATGATACCTTCGTATATGACAACAAAAACTTGGAGGAAGTGACTTCATACAAATATCTTGGAATTGATATTCACCACAAGCTCAATTGAAATTATAATATTGAGAAAATGATTATTGGGAGATGGAAAGCTTATTATGGGCTTGAAAAAAATTGTAAATGAGCTGATCTTTAGAGTTGGGATAAGAAGAAACTCCTCTTTGAGACTCTTGTTACACCTATTATTGTTAATGGATGTGAAGTCTAGGGTTGTAGTATCTCTCGTGAATCCCAGAGAAAGATAGAGAAAATACAAAAGAATTTTATAACCTATAATCTCAAAATTAAAGGAAATATGCCCTATCCCATCCTCGTCTTAGAACAAGCCTCTCCCCCATTGAGAGCATGGCTATGACTATATACATAATGTATAAGAACTAGCACAGCCTCTAAGTCACGGCTGGTGAATGCCAAAAGGCTTACAGCTGTTAAACTTCCCGCTTAGTTAAGAAAACCCTAATTAACACAGTAAAAACGCGAGGCCCATGAAAATTCATGGTTTAGGTTGTCCTAGAAAATGAAACCCGAATCACTCATACATGGCAATCAGATAACCATCATAGTAAATTTTAAATATGATTAAGTAAAAGTAAAAAATTAAACATGTAAACTGATATCTTTATAATAGTGAGGAAGTTAGTGGTTGAAATCACAACTATTGATTTATTGAGACTACTAAGAATATTCCATCAATATTTAATCTTGTCCATACAAAACTGATTAAGCACTAAAAACCTATTAAATGTGCCCATGGTCAATAGGTGTACACCTTTCGACGTAACAAGTTAAACAACATGGAAGACATGAGGCTTCCTAAACTTTCTTCAAAATCGAGTCATAACCACCATCGACTCAAGTGAGAATTGCATAAACATTCTCGGTCTTAGCTAAACTATTGGGGAATCATGGAATACACCATTTTGCAGAATAAAGATACTACTAAAAAAAACGTCAAATCAAAATTTAAGGAGAAAATGTGGTGTGATAAAGAGTTAGAGGAAAAAAGAAAATTAAGGTATTATAAGGATGTAATCAACTCTAATCT
>JASDQU010589510.1:9886-31151 GCA_032191745.1 Picea mariana
CCTAATATTGGCTCATTACCCCTTAATTGGAGCATATTATATTAGTAATGTTATTTTATTTATGTCGGCTTTAGGCCATTAGTTGTAATTATACCTCCTAGTCTCCTATATATACCAAGGAGACATTTTCATTTTGAATCATCTTGTACTTGAACATTTAAGTGGGGTAAAAGGATGTTTCCACCTCGAAAAGGCTTATTATCTTAAATTATCTCTTTTTCAAGGCGTTGAGTATTTTTTCTGAGGTTTTTCTATGCTATATTGATATTTGGTTCTTAACAAACAATATATTTGGATGTAATAAAGGTCAATATTAATAAGGCCTTGTAATAAAATAGAATAAGTTGAATGTAAGAAGACCTAATAGAAGCTTCCTCTTCTAGAAGGATCTTCCTCTAGATGCTTCTTTTGATAGACATATTTAGTATAAATAGGAGTCGAGGGTATGAGAACCCTAGCTGGGATATTATTGTTATAGAGCTCTGCTCGACTGGGCCCCCTCAAAGAGGCCCTTGAACATTGCTCTCAAAATCAAAGTGTTATTTCTGTTGTTACTCTTATATCATTTTAGTTTTATTGTGGTGATTATTTTGGTTGTATTGTTGTTATTCTGCCATTTCTAGAATTTTATTTATGTTCTGCATACTTTTTGTATCTGGTATATTACATAGAATGTTGGTCAATATTTTAACAAATCAAAACTACTTTTATAATTATCTTTACTAACTTCTTATAGGGATGATTGGTTAAAAATAATCATATTACAAAATTTACCAACATGGACGTATAAGTGTTCAACAAAGGATGATGGACAAAGACATATAGAAAATGCATTATTTATAAAGGATATATGTTGATGTCAAAAACATTATTGTAACACTCCAATTACATTGATCTATAAACTATTGTGGATATTCCAATCGAACAATTCATCACAACAAATCTTGCAATATTCTAAAAACATTTTGTTATGCAATTTATTTCCCTCGATATCAGATTTATTGTTACTAGCTTAATGGTCATATTTATGGAAATAACTAAAATCTAAAAATGAAAGAACAATCAAAGGAATAGAATATGTGACTTGGGAAACTAGATACAAAAGAAAACCCAACTAGAAGGTGAGGCCTCTGCTCTGCTCTATTTTCTTTTGTTATGAAATGCAAATACAAAGAAAGGGGCACTCACTATGGAGTTGCCTTTGACATTGCGGCGTAAAAGGATGCTACAAAATATTTTATATTCTCTATTGTGCAATACCACTCTCTGATGCTATTCTCAAATATGGAACAAGTGCAATGCTAAAAGAATGGAACCCCTTCTCTTTCTAGTAGCCCAATATTTAGCATAGCCTGATAGTTGTCTAGGGTTAGGGTTTTTGTATGCCTCAAATCTTAATTAGTGTTGGGATTTTGTACCTTATAGAATATGTTTTAAAGTTCACATGACTAGTCCCACATGTGTGAGTAATGGGGATGATGTGGCATCCACTCGATACCATGGTGGTTAATAATGTAGGTCAATTTGGCGAGGCATAACTTCTGCATATGAACTTTGATTGAGGTGATTTTCACACCTTTGGAAATATCTTAATGTGTAGAAATGTCATTTGATGCCTCAAATTGGATCTAGAAGGTTTTGGACCCCAAATCTCCAAAATGTACCTTGCAAGACAATTCCTCCAATTTTTCCACCCAACAGTACTAAGATAGATGACAAATTATATAATTCAACTCATTATTGATCATACATTTCTATTGATATAACATTCAAACTCACATAATTTATTTCATTCGATAACATTATTAAAGAAATGGAGCCTTTATAGTCCTTTATTCATGATTACATCCTTGGAATTTATAAGTATGGATTTCTTACAACCACTTGTTTACTAAACATTCGCATGATTGAGTTTTTTTTTGTGATATTCAAATAATTTTATGGTTGTCATGGTCCCATTTCTTGGTACATATAATGCTTGAGTACTCGTGTTTCTTCATTCCCAATTTTAATTTAATTTGGCTTATCATCATATATGTTTTTTTTTAAGGAACTTTAGGTTAGTGAGTTATCTTGCAAAACCCCTTTGGTCCATACCCAATATTAGACTCAATAGTCCCACAAACTTTCTCTCCAAATCAATGATTAAACAAATGTTTTTAATTACACTCTTATTTGTCGTTTTATATATGGAGTATGTCCATCCTCTCACATGGGATGACAAATGTCATTTCACTCAACATACCTACAACATAGTTAGTCACAATTCTACAAGTTATAGTCCTTTTCAAATATGTATTTATTTTCTACTTTAAGTTTCCCTCAAATATGCTTTGAGGGCAACTTTGACTTTGATAGTGTCCTAATGATTTTGTAAACATGATAAATCAAATAAGTTTTAGTAAACTTTTAGGAAATCCTTCAATAGTCAACTACATATTTTTGGCTCCTTTTTTAGAATAAAAGGTTTAAATATTTTCATGAAATGCTTAATCCTCTATGATGCAACTTACATGCAATTATCAATTATGAAAATTATAAATGATGATACATTTTCTCATAAGATTCCAAAATAGTTTAACAAGTGTTCAATGTTAAAATTCTTATAACATACATTTCACCTATTCTCAAGTTTCATGTGACATTATAGGTAGTATAATTTAATCATAATCACTTGGTAGAAACTTTGATAGATTCCATCATTGGTGGATAAATAAAGTATATAATATACCTTTATGTCATATTATCAAGGTATAAAGATGCCTCCATTAATCATAATCACTTGGCAGCCACTTTGATAGATTCCAGCATTAGTGGATAAATGAAGTATATAATATGTCTTTATGTGAGGATTTTCTCATTAGTCCAAGTGGTACATGTTGAATATATTAAGACATGATTCTTTTAATTATATTAGTCATCTATAGAAATCCATTTTTTGAACATCAAAAAAAAAGGAATTTGCACTCACCATTAACTAGGTTGACACTAGTAGGGTTTCTCAAACTTGTAGTTAGCAATGGCATTGATCAACCGACATTGCAAGTTGACATGGAAATTAATATTCTTTCTCCAACACCAACAATAACATTATATAAGTCAATATTTTAACTAGCATTAATATTAACTTATCCAAAGTACCTTGGATTCACATGAAAAATCCCCACTATTATTTGAATTTGAATTATTTTGGATTTGAATTCAAATATGACATTAAAATTGACTTATCCAAAGTACTTTGGATTCACATGAAAAATCCCCACTATTATTTGAATTTGAACAATTTTGGATTTGAATCCAAATATTAAATAATTGAATGCCAACTATCATAAATGTTGTAGAATATTTATTTATACACATGTTGTTATCATGTATTGCATTAGTTATCTCCCTTTAGCTCTCAATATCTTAGATTGTAATAGTTGTGGAAATTGAATATATGAAACTTTTCCTATGATTTTGATTTGATTGGCATTATTTAGTGAATTATTTTCCCTAAATAGGTTAGGTTGGGAAACATAAACATAAAGTATTTATTTTCTTCCAACTACAAAATAAATTCTAATTATTAATGAGATGTAATGAAGGAGGTAATATCCATGGGATTTAGTGACCTGATTCCATGCATATCTATTATCAATACAAAACCATAACAAGTGACATCCATTAACTTCAAATGGGGAATAATGTAACTTTGGAATAACCTAAACTATAATATTTAAACCATGCCCATTACTTAGCGCACTAGGCATGGAGTTGTCTCTTCTTTATGAGAAGTCGTAACTTTAACTTTGATTTATGAGAAAAAATCAACATTGAATGATTTTGATGCACAAACATGTACAACCAAGTAGATAGATATTTCTTCAACGAGCAATGGTAGTCTTGAAGAAAGAGGGGAAGGAGAATTCTCAAGTAAGAGGTCAAGTTCCATTAGAGTTGGTAATGTAAATAAAAATTAAAGAGGTATGGAATTTTTGTGATGGAGGGATGTTCTCTTATAATAATGATATCGATGAAGACATGGAAGTGTCATTGAGATACAAACATTTTGTTTAAAAAATGGGAACAAAAACCATTTACTGAGTGGGACATTGATTTTGGTGTTGATGGGAGAATGTATATATCACATTACTTAATATTATTTATATGGAAAGGGGATATTTTTTAGTGATGATGTAAACATTCCATACAACAAATTAGTTGAAGTAATGGATTATATTGTCCCATTGTACAATTATAAAGATTTGAAACTGTTGGTCCACTATATGTTGAGTATGAGGAGATATGAAATTTGTGAAAGAAACCAATCAAAATAAAAGATAATCTATAAATATTGATGGAAGGCCAAAAGATTCAGGAAATGTTCTAGAAGCATAAAAAAGAAACCCAATTACGTGTTTGAGAGGTGTAATGGAAATCAAGTTGTGGTATGTGCAATGAAACCAATAGTTATGACAGACTTGTTGATCGACTACCATTTAAATAGAATTAATAAAAAATTAATTATGTTTTACATTTTATAGTTGTTATTTACTCATTGTGTTTGAATATGATTTGCAATATTTTTATCTTCTGTGTCTATTATCTATTTAACATTATGTTGAATATGATCAAAGGTTGATCGCGGGAAATAGATTTTGGACAGGTAAATAGAATTAATAAAAAATTAATTATGTTTTACATTTTATAGTTGTTATTTACTCATTGTGTTTGAATATGATTTGCAATATTTTTATCTTCTGCATCTTTTATCTATTTAACATTCTGTTGAATATGATCAAAGTTTGATCGTGGGAAATATATTTTGGATGGGTAATACATTAGACCTCCTTATGTTTTTGAACAATGTTTATTATTGTTCTAATCAATCTTAAATTTTTCTTGTTTGTATAATTCCACCCTACTGGTTGATGATGATGATGATGATAATGACGTTTTTTTCATCCTATCCCATTACAAGTTATTGAAGCATGAGTTAAAAATGGGCATATGAACTCAGTCGTGTGATGAGAGATGACTCTAATGAAGGCGTTACTAAATAGAAATGGATGATTGAAGAAATCAATTGTTATAGTGTATGCAATTTTAAAATTTGATGAACTCAAATGCTTTCATGTATACAATTTAGATTTGATGAATTATACCTGAAAAAATGTTGTTTTTCTTACAAATATTTTTCAGATATGATGTCTGGGGCATTGAAAATAGCACAATGATTATGATTATTGATCATCCCACCATGACCACACCATCCCTGCATATTTATCGTGGCACTAATACTACCAATGTTTTTACTCCCACTACTATTGATATCACACCACGTCCCTATGGATACAGTGGCATAGATACTAACAATCCCACTACTAATATTGATCATGTTCCCCCACTAGTTATAATTGTCAATAGAAGTGAGTCATTGTCTATCACTTTACACATAGATAATGAAATTGTCATGTTAAAGGGGTTAAAAATTATTGGTAATTACAAATATATTAATTATTGTAATTCGATACAAAATTAATGTTTTTTGTGTTTATATTATACATCTAAATGTAATATATGGTTTCCTTGGCAAGGAATAAAAAAAATTTTCCGATTTGCGCAAGAAGGTGTTCAATATATTCACATCATCCATCAGAACTAGCTATAAATATCGAGACTTTGTTTGAAGAAAGGGTTTGGTACACCCTTTTAGACAAATATTCAACCAAAATCTGGTTTATTCTCTGGAAAGGAAGTATTTGTGGACAATGAGAGACACCTACTAAACACATCTTCAACATGATCGTACTTATGAGAATCCTTTAGTAATTTCTCAAAAGAGAGTGGGATGCACTACTAGAGGATGATAGAGAGAAGAAGTTGAAAAAATAAGGAAAGAATCTAAAACATGGAGAGTGAGAAAAGTAATAATACAATATTAATTGAATAAATAATGTTTTTTGGATTTATATATAAATATTTCTTTTGAATTAAATACCTATTATTCCTTCCCCGGATGGGGTGTCACCGCGAAGATAGTGGCCACGGCCCTGGTTGACATACACTTGGCACCTTCTACCCATGTGCCTTGCCACCTCCATAACATCACCAGCTATTTACGAGCGGAGTTAACTCGCGGCATTTCATTCTTCGGGTAGAGTACCTGCACCAACTCCTCCACACAAGTGATGTTATGACGATGGGATGGAACTATGGCAGGTCTCATCATGCAAGAAATCTCCTCCGGCTATATCTCTCCATTTGGTTATCCCGTTCATTCTCACCTTTTTGGCTCCTACACTTCTAAGCTTCCACCCAAGCTTACAGTCCCTTCTCCATTGTGTCCCTCATGTCTCTCTGAATTTTCTTGCCGATCCTCTCCTCTTCATCCTTCTGACATTGAGGCAAAGAGGAAAATCAAAGAGAGGGTCTGACTGGTATAATTTCCAGGGGCATGGTCATCACCATAAACAAGACCTGCCCCCTGCTCATTCTTCCACCTTGGACCTTCCTCCTATGTCTTACCCCTGGGCTTGTAGGGTCGAATGGTTTGAAATTTGGGCAATTATCTTGGTTATGCACCTGAACTCAGTGAGGAAGCGCCTTCGACCCAGTTGCCACATTCCTACCTGACCACCCCTCCGACTGCTCCTCCTAGTCACTCCGCCTCCTCCCATGAATATCCTACCTCTCCGCCTCCACCCTCACCTCTGCCTCATCCTCCTTGTGCTCCCTGTGATGAACACATGGAGCTTCAGAGTGCAGTTTCTATAATTTGGGACCTAGTATTTGAGGTTATGCACGACTTGGTGGATTTTTTTTTCAGATACTAGTGGTGGGAACGACGAGAGGAGCGTCTTGAGGCGTTGATTTCCTCTTTACTTCACACAAATCAATATCCAAGGATAATGGCCCCGGATATGACACCAGCGAAAAAATGCAAGAGGGAAGAAGACCCAATTGGACCCGAGTTCAAAGGAACGACTGGTGTCTCAGGTTCATAATCTAGTTTTTTCCAATGGCGTTTTGGTTATCCTCTTTTGTTTCAGCCCTGCGTGGCCTAATAGTGTTCAGGCATAGCTCTCTGCCTTGCTCTTTGGATATAGACTATGATATGTACTTAGTTTTCAAACTGTGTCATGGATTGATAGATGGTTGCATTGGTTTCCCACCTGGGCGATGCAGCCAACATGTTTAAGTCGACAGATGTATATTTTTTTACTGTGCAAGGTCCTTTTAATACAAATCTCTAACTTACAACCTAAAAAAAAAAACCTATCTATTATTCCTGTTAACATGTTCTTGAAACTTTTGATATGCTAAAAAAGCACATTGAAGGCCACCAAAGCTAGATTGGAGAAAGTCAGACAACACAAACTTGGCTATGAATGATATATCAAAATGAAAGGAAAATGTGTAAGTACAAAAAGGCTAAATCTTCCATTACTAATATGTTCAACTATTATTTCAATCCAAGTCAAAATTAAATGTGTTATGTTATGATATGTAGTTGGAAAACTATAGCAAGATTCCCATTAAAGATGAATTAAAAATTTCCTTAACTCATAGATACAAAGCCTTGGTCCAACTCAAGGAAGATGGGGACAAACAACTTCTACAAGAATGTGGAGGTAAATAAGTGAAATATATTTTGGGTGGTTAATTATAACATATTTAAGGTTTATGATCTATAAAATAATTATTAAATAGAGGTAAATGAGTGAAATATATTTTAGGTGGTTAATTATAACATATTTAAGTTTTATGATCTATAAAATAATTATTAAATGTTATTGCAGGTGGAACAAGATATTATTCATGATTATGAGAACATTGACCATGATGAGGTTGTCATACAACATAATATGAGTGTACATTTGTATAATGATGGGCATTAAATCTAACTTTAAATATGGAATGTTTAATTTTTACACTTGTAGATTTTTCTTGTTATAGATGTTGCACCAGTTAATGAGGTTGTTGGAGGTGATCAACCAGAGGCAAATCAAAGCACGATGTCTACTACAACAAGTATTGATAATGGTAAATATATTTATAATGAACTATAATTGGAAACTTCATTAATAATAAATTATATTTTCTATTCAATTATATAATATGAACTTGATGACTTATAAATAGTTTGTTTTTATTCTATATGTGGGTTATAGTAAGCATGGGTAAAAGCATGTTTTTAATTCTCAAAAGCAACATTTGTTGAGAGAAGAAAACATTAAGAAGATGATGACAATGTCATTCGTATGGATTTTTTGAAAAAAGAAAAACTTAGGAAGAAATAAACAATAGTGGGCGTAAGGATGATTGAATTTATGGGACATATGTGTACATTTGATGATATATAGTTATGTTACATTTTATGAGTACATATGATGTTAGTATTTTAATATTGCTTTTTTGCCACTATCATATGTATGTGAATTTTTTTATAATGAAATTGGGTATGGGGAATTGAGAGTGATGTGGTGGGATGGTATATGAGCTTCCACCTTCTCATGGTTGGCCTCATGCGTAGAGAATACAGTATTATCAAATTTTTCACGTGCCCACAGTTTGCCTATGGATTCAACTCGACTTGGTGCACCCAAGTCACTCAGCACATGGGGTCATGCAGCACCATAATGTTTCGTTTCGCCATCTTGAATAAACAAAAATTACTTCCTCCAAACTACGCCTCGCTCAAGACGCATCCATACTCTGCCTTGAGCCAATTGTTCCAACTACACTTGTGTTATTTACTTAAAAAACTACACAGTTCTTATACTTATCCAATTACACAACCAAGAACATGCAACCATTCATACACAAGAAGAGAAAAGTATGGTTGGGTGGCAAAAATCGTTCCTAACATCTGTATAAGTATTCTACTATACAAATGTTGTTAAAATTATTACAAAGATGAGCTCGCAGATCAACACATAGATATACAACAATTCAGCTAAGTCACATCCTGACTTGCCTACTTGCTCATACACCCAAATCTCCCTATCGCAACTTGAGCCTGATTGTCACGGCCTTCTCCCCATTGCATGCATTACCTTGCCTAAATGTCATGCCTCTGTGTCATGTGCCCTGTCCATGACACTCCAACAAGATACTAAGCCAAGATTTCGCACTTCGCCTTCATCTTCATCAAACTTTGTCTCACCTTTTCCCGAGTCGCAAACCTCCCTCTCCAATTCAAGTTGTGATGATGTGATGTGTTTCCTCTAGCTCATGTGCCTTGTGTTCTTTATATGCACTCCAAATGTCATCTTCACAAACCATCATATCTTTTGGGTGTGTTGTGCCCCTTCACGAACTAGTGCACCCAAACAAATGGATGTGCCCCTTTGTGGATTAACACACCCATCAAACCCATGTGCTCATGAACCATCGCATCCTTTTGGACCAATGCGCCCCAACCTCTTTGGTGCGCCCTTGCCTTATGAATTTCCTTAAATCGGATGATGTGTCTCTTCGTGGGTGTGTCAATAGTAGATGTTAACCTTGTACAATTATTTACAACAAATATATTCTTAATAAAAATAAAAAAAGATACAATGGCACACACACACACACACACACACATTATACATAGATTTTACCCTGGAAACCCAAATCGGGAAAACCAACAACCTTTTAGAGTCTCACCTCTAATATTTTATTCATCATATATCTTCATTGTTTACAATAAAACATATATATAGGATCCTACAACATCCAATACCTCTAATCCATTAATCTAGATTAGTCTGTAACCTTAATTCCTTAACCAAAATTAGAAAACCATCAGTGAAAACCACGTGTTGAAAAACCGCTAAAAAAGGATTCAAAAAACATCGATGGGGTCATCCAACCTCTCCAATGCACCCATGTTTCCAAGGCATGGAGGGTTCACTTCTTTGGCACATGACCAACTCACCCCATCCTTTCCCAATCACAAGCCTAATTCCTCATCCTTCGTCACAAGGAAAGTGAGGTGTGTACCCCTTGGTGTCACATGTCGCCATCGTGCACCCAAGGTGCTCATGCCCACACCTATCATACATCGTTCACCCAAATGATCGCATGCCCCATATGTTCTCTTGACCATATTACCACTGATTCTGCCCAAGTAGTGTTCGCACTCGATGGGTGTCGCAAAAGGCCTTACATCCTTTCCCACATAAAGTCGTTGTCGTCCTAACAACATCCTAAAAATCTATTGTCTCCAACTTTGAACGTATGCAAATTTTCACAATTCATCATAATGTTGTATTAGATTTATGGATATCAACTGTGTGTGGAATTTTTGAAACGTCCAACATTTCGAGCAGACAATCCAACCATCATCAGAGACTCTTGAAGCATTGAGGATTAAAAAGAGTGTTGAGAGGAAGACTAAACAGGGTGAAATTAATGTGAATATTGGGGGAGTTTTTGACCAAATTGAGTTAAATAATAAAAAATAATTATTAATAATAATTAACCTATAACGAGGAAAATCAATTGAGGTAAAATCAAAAAATATAATTAAAGAATACAAGGGGGGGATAAAGTAGTTACATGGAAAGGAAAGGATTCAAATAAGAAAAATTAAAGGTTAAGATATTAAGATAAGAGACGATGATAGTTAGAATTAATTAAAAGGTCCAATTTTTCCCCAACTCGTGCCTCCATCACAACCAAGTATCATGGAAACCCCAAGTTTCATGCCAAATGGAAACCCCAAATTTCCTACAAAGTTGAAACCCCAAGTTTCCATAAATCAACCCAACTATGCATGATATGTTGCCTAAGTCAATATGGTCAATTCACCCAATTCCAGGGATGAAAATCATCCAAATATGGTGCACTATCTCATCGTGATGTTGCTTCCTTGTTTTCGTCATTATCTATTGAATTTGGTTGCTACCGGCCACTTCACTTCAAAACTTCACCTTAGTGTTTAACTCATTGTGACTCATTGTTGCAATCATACTACAACCATATTAGTCATGCTTCTACACATTGGTGTCCCTCATGTCTTGGACTGATTGGGTAGCTATTCCAATTGTGCACCCAACTCATGAGAATGTACTCCCCATGCCCAAATGCAGACGCTTTTGTCCTCACCTACGTCACTCAACCTCAAAGACTAAGGAAAAGTATTGCATGTTTCCCCTGGCTTTCAAGTCACCTCATTAACCCAACACACCAAACTTTTGTCAAGTTGCCTCTCCACAGCCCAACACAACGATTGTTGTCTTCATCATGCCAAAGTGAGGTCACCTCTCCAATCCAACTCATTAATTCACACTCATACAAATCCGATGTGACGCCTTCCTCCAAAGTGTCCATCCCACACTACCTTCTTCACAGATATGCATATCTCCAAGTCTGCAATGTAACCACTTCGTAAGGTGCCCAAGGCCACCCTACCTTCTTCCTTGTAGCATGGCGACTCTCTATCTTCTCAGTGAATGGAGTGTGCCCAATAGTCGCCACCAAGGATATTGGCGTACATAGCATCAGACTTGTACTATTTGTGCAAGTACCTTAACAACAACCTGACTTCCTTCAACGTGCATCCCAACTCCTCAAGTTATTCTACATTGATTTGAAAGTCATATGTCCCCATGGATTTCCTACAAAATTTGACAATGCTTGTGGGGTGTTGATCCTCTATCCCCACTTCTTCCACATCTAACTCCAAGTGTGGTTGAGTGAGTGCCTCCACTCACTACTCCATCTCAACACTTATATTTTTTGTCAAAAGTGAGTCTTCCAACTCAGTCTGTGTCTCCTCTGCGATGTCCTTGGAAAATCTTGTGACAGGCGACCTCAACTCGTCCTTGCATTCTTTATTTTGGATATGTAGCCTTCGCAACTGATCTGTATTCTCCAAGACAGACTTCACCAATGTCTCCACCGATGTCAACCTTCATTCTATCTGACCCAATCCTCCCAAGGTCACCATGTTTGAACTCGTCCCTCGTTGTTTTTGTGCATCTCAAGGTTTGTCTGCACTTATGTTGACTCCCTCAATCAACTTGATCACATACATTTTGGGTATTCGTCCAAGCTTCATTTTCATCATCATTGGCATACTTGGAGTTTTGGTTTCATCCAAGAAAACCAAGCAACCTGCATGCGGGAGTGGAACTACCTTGGAAAATATGAGAAAGTCCTGCCCCAAGAACAATGCATGATCCAATGGAGCAACTATAAAGTCCCAACTTCCAACTCTCAAAGGTGCAGAGCGAACCACCCCAATGATCGATTCCACTACCAATTTGACCACCTTGAATGTGGTCGTCTTGCTCTCATACTTACGATAGAGCGAATTCATGACCCACTCACTCACAAAGTTGTGGGTCATGTCGGTGTCCACCAAAGCATCCACCTTCACCCCACTCACCCTCACATCCATAAAGAAAATTCCTTCTCTCCTTCACTTTGCGAACATTGTTCGTGGCCTCTATCCCTAAACTCATCTAGACGTGCTTCTAAAGTGTCCACATCTTCCAACATCTCCTTTGAAGGTGCGAGTGTTTGGAATACTTCCACCATGGTGGTGAAATTCTTCTCTACCTGTTGCACTTGATCTTCTTCCAACCATTCCAACTTAGTCTTCATTAGATAGTTTGTTGCAAAGTGATTTTTGTCACAAATAAAAAACTGAACAAGTCTTCCTCTGTGATCAAGCAACTTCTTTCTTTTTGTGACATATCCTTTTCCTAGGTTGTCCTCCTTGTTGAGATACCCCAACCTTGGCATCTCCCTAGACTTGGTTCCATCTAAAAATTTCCTTATTTCATTGTCGCAGAACATCTTCTTCAATCCTTCTCGTAATTGCGCCAAGTTTTGATTCGCAACGTTCGTTATGTTCTACCATGTCTCATCATCAAAATAATTCCATCGTGCAATATCAAGCATCATCTTCAAACTTCACTTCGCAATTTCCATCATGTCTTGCCATTCATGCACGACTTCCATCTCTTGGATCAACTCGAGCCTTGGCTCGTATTGTACAACTCTTCATGTGTGCATCCAACTTGTCTCGAATAAACTCTTCACTTCTTGTTTGAACAATCAGAACATTGGTCACTTGTTGCACAAAGAAACCTACATGCTATTGTCCCAACTCTTCCTTCACAATTCTGCGGATGCACCAACTCACTCATCTACTTCACAACTCTTCACAAACATGTTATCATGTTGGGAGTCATTTTGCCTATCCAGAGGAGTTCCCAACATGCCAATGATTCGATCCAACAACCCCAAATCCGTTCAAACTTAAATTTGCATTGAACTTTGTGGTCAAAACAGTGGAAATTCATGTGATCGTCTATCATTCTGAAGTCCTCGGTTCACCACACGAACTTTGCGCCTGGTCTTCTCAAGGTGTGCACATAGGTATGACACCTACTTTTGTCGGAAACCACAAACCAACCAAGTTTGTGCCTATAATGTCTCTATGATGGATCAATCTTCCTTAACGAACCATTTACCAAGTCTATACCCAAACTATCTTCGCACCTATGCCTGATCCACTATCACCATTGCAGTAGTAGAGCGTGCTTCAAGCTCTAATACCATCTATCGTCGAGATAGTGGTGAATATCTAGCCAATATATTCACCAAAATAAGTTATGATACCATATTTCACGCACCCACAATATTCTCAGGTATCCAACTCGACTTGGTGCACCCAAGTCACCTAGCACCTGGGGTCATCCAGTACTGCAACATTTCATTTATGTAGCTTGACTAAACCAAAATTACTTCATCTAGACTAAGCCTCACTCAAGACACACCCATACTCTACCTTGATCCAATTGTGCCAACTGCACTTCCATTCTTTACTTAAACAATTACACAATTCTTATACTTATCCAATTACACAGAAAAAGAACATGCAACCATTTATACACAAGAAGAGAAAAGTATGGTTGGGTGGCACAAAGTGTGCCTAACACCCTGTTAGCACAAATTTCAACCCTCCAATCCGAGGTAATAAACATGTTATGACAGCGGTAAAAACTTGGCTAATTAAAGGAGTAGGTCCCCAAATTGTCATTGATCGAACCCCTCTAAATTTGGGCTGGCGCTTGCTAGCCTATAGGGGGAGTCCCTAGGCACAATGAAGTGCCTTGTTGTTTTCTTTAAGTTTGATTTTATGTGTATAAAACCTTAATAACAGTCATTTATATGTCTTGGACAGCGTGCTAAATCTATCCAAAATACTTGAGAAATATTACTTATTTTCTTGGAGGGAACCTGCAGGGTTAGCACAATGATAATAGACTGGAAAAAAGAAGAGAGAAATTTTTCAAAAGATTGAAATAATCATAATAAACAGTTCATAAAATGACAAATCATATCACAAATTTACCATAGTACTCCCAAGAAGAGAAGTTTGAAAATAAAACACACACTTCTTTATGATCAAGATTACAAGAGGGTTGATTGTGCCACACTTAGCAAGCTTACAACTATTACAATGACTACTTTTCTCAGAGAAGGGCCACTAGACTATAGAGAGGGAGAGAATAATGAGAGAGACACTATGTTGTTGTTGCAAGGACCGACCAAGAACCTTTGTGAAGCATCCAATATAGAGCATAAGGAGGGCACATATCCCAAGGTAGAAGGAGAAGGTGCATGAGTGGTTAAATTTGGAATCTAAGTGTAAGAGAGAGTGAGGTATGTGAAGAGTGTGAGATAAATGAGTTTGTGTGAGATTTTCTATGGAGTTAATGCATGTGAAGGGAGGAAAATTGCACCCTAGAGATTAGGAGAGTGTCATGTGGATGAGGATAAGTGAATATAACTCGCATACTAGAGTGGAATGGATAAATAATGCGCTCAAGTGAAGTAGAATGCTTAACACTAAATCTTAAGTATCACATGCAAGGTCTTGAGAGTGAGTTGTGAGAGTTTTAATGTGCATGGAGAGAAGGAATGTGCCCTAAAGGTTAGGAAAGGACACTAGGAGATGAAAAGTGAGTGAATGATGAAGTTAAGTGTGCGAAGAAGGGTTAGATAAGGCACATGTTTGCATGGAAATAGATAATAATAGTTATGATTCCAAGTAATTGAGACATGCAAGAGATGAGTGAGGGTTAACTCAATAATTTTCCCACATGTGAGAGAGAGAGAGAGAGAAGAGGGTGCACTTAGGGAGATAGAAGAAGAGCGTGAGTTATGGCCAAGTCAAATTCACCCTAAATTTTAGGGAATCTCCTAAATTTTAGGAATTTGCGGTTTAAACTCAACTGGGGGAGAATTTTTTGGAAGTGATACATGACAAGTGGAGAGGTGAGTGTGAGGAGTAATATACGGGAAATGAGACCCAAATATGCACCCCCCTTTAGCTCAATTAAATAATTATTAAATGCTCATGTCATGGGAAAATGTGACCCATGCCTAGGTGGATGCCACATCACTCTATAGCTCAACCACATGTCAATATCTGAGGGTGCCACTTGAAACTACATGGATGATGATTGTACATGCTAAATATATACATTTCTAAAAGGATCAATGATTCACGCTCAGAATCTAAATCTGGGGCCTGGAGCAAAACCTTCTAAAAATAGAAATTTTTTGCATGTCACTTGAAAAAGTGTCAGCAGGCCTAGAATCATGCAAGGACTCATATCGTATGCTTAGAACTGCTCCAAATTTTCAAGAGACACACTCAAATTATGTCTCTTAAAAAACAACAACCCCTGTTGTATGTAGACATCTCTCTCAAAATGTATGGAAACCAAGTCAACTCTAACTCTGAACCAAACAACCATGTACCAATAAGTTACCTACCTCTGATGGGAAACAACCTCTTGCTCAACACAAGTGTTAAACTCTAGGAGAATCTCAGAATGCCAGCCAAGATAATGCATGTTGGCTCTTAAACCTCAATATTTTCAAGGGTGAAAATCTATGGGTTAACAATGGGGACTCAAGGGACGAGATCCCCCTGTGGGATGTTGAGAACCATAAGAATCTTTGTGTCCAAAAAATAAACTTATGCTCTATGAAAACTGAAGAAATATGTACCAAGAATACATTTGTAACTATGTGGAAGGAGAAGAGGCATTATAATCTGATCAAGAACAACCTGCAAGCTTACCTATAGTACCAAAGCCTATTCAATGGGCCATGGAGTCAAAGCAAATAATCCTCCCACTGAAAACTGAAAACCAAGGGGTCTCATCCAAATCCGCTACCTGCTACCACCCAATATGTACACTCCTCCTCATGGTAAATGTATCGATGTCGACACAAGGGAGATACTCACTTCATCGGATGTCAATGATGTAAACTCCTGTGAAGTGCGAAGGAACACCACCAATAATGTCAATGGGTCCTAAGGTTAGAGCACAACCTGACACAGTGAAATATTTTATGAAGTCGAACAATAACACGGATCATCCAATCAAGTCCCAATGATACTCAGCCTTGTTGGATGTGAAATAACCGCCAATAAGGCTAACAGCTACCAAGGTGCTCTACTTCTGGGTAATTTGTAGATAATGTATCGAACTCGATACAATATGATCTACTGATGGAGAGAAATGATCTCTCTCTTCCCTCGGTGCAAAGTGATAACTCAAGAAGATCAATATGAAAGGACCAGGTACCATATCCCTATGTTGGATGAGGGGAACGACTAAATCAAAGCAACAGACGAAAAGATAAGAGAGGAAGAGAGAATACATAAGCTGATTCAAGACACTCCTATGTCTCCTCAAACTACCCATCCTAAAGGATGAATTGTTAGAAAACAATGACAAATGGACCCCCATCCAGGCTCACTCTAATGATAGACACAAAGGCTTGGCATGTGAAGTATTTGAAATTCAAATTTTATCCCAAGAATAACAGTTATGGACAGTCATTTATTCAAAAAGGAAAGACACACAAGACTCGACCACATGCTGATATAAGTAGGCTAAAAATCAGTGACATTTATGGAAATATTGCAGTAGATAACCTAAGGGAAAAGAAACTGCAAGGAAAATGTAGATTGTTGTCCTAAAACTGTAAAAATTAGCAAGAAGAAAATATTGAAATGACAATGCGGAAAGGAAAGGAAACTACCCTAGACCCAAAAACATTTACCTCAAAGTTCCCATGATTAAATCATCATACTCAAAGGACCAATGTAGCCATGCATCCAAATGATCATTCCGATGAGAGAGGTCAAAAAGTCAACCTTCCAGGGGAACCCACCATGAAATCTCATATGACCCAAAACTGCCTTGATGTACTTGTTGGTGAAGCCATAACTAAAGGTGCCAGTTGACTGAAGGTTGGTTGGGACTTAGAACATGGTATTTCAACAGTAATAATCATGAATGCATGAGAGATGAAACTCTTGGCATCTTCTTGTTGAAATACCTCCATCACTATGAGTTCAATTGGGTCATGGTGAAATCTGATATTCAAGATCTGATCAATATTAGGACCCTAAAAAACAAGATCTGGTTGTTGGACTGTAGGTAGAGTGTAAGTGACATCTTCCTCTGGTTGAACCAAAAGTGGCTCCTCCTGTTGTAATGGTGTCTGATCAAGTTGTTCCTAGACCACTACTGTGATAGGAAATGATGAAAACTCATGTTGACAGATATCAACTTGGTTAACATGTGGTTCCTCCGCTTAAAACTTTTCATCTTCACTAATGGGAGGAACCAATGAACACTCTTGAGTATTCAAATATTCACCTTCATCTTCTTGGAACTATGTGTGTGCCTCAAATGGTGCAGCTATTGGTTCTGGATCATCTAAGATTGGGCTATAACCCTCATTTTCATCTCTGAGAACTTGATATGGTGCAAGTTGTGGTTCATATTCATTAACACGAACTTCATGCATTTCTTTAACAATTGGTAGTTGAAAGTCATGGATCAGAATGAAGCCATAGGATGCTATAAAATCTCTTTACAACTTAATAGCAACAACCTGGGCCTCCTCTAGATTTCGAGGTTCCTTATTCTTGAGAAAAATACCCAAAATGACATCAAATTCCTCAAGATAAAAAATCAAAGCACAAGCATCATTAGCCCTTATAGTAATTGGAAATTTAAGATAATTTTTAGAAAAACGAGCATTAAAATCAGTGACAATTTCATCCCCCTTATTTTTAATATGAGTAAAAAAATTAATTAAGGAATAATTGTCTGACTTATTCACCCATATTTCAATAAAATTATCTTGGAAAGAATCCCATCCATCAATGGAGGCATTTGGAAGGGATTTGTACCATGTTCGTGCCTCCCCCTCAAGGGTCGACACAAACATCCTCATGTTCCACCTCAAAATCATCCAACAATTTTGAAAAAGAAGTCAAATGGTCCTCAACTGATTCTCCTGACCTTCCTGCAAACAAAAGTAAGAATTTAATCCATTTACATGCAGGTAAGTCATGAGGATAATATGGGAATGCAACAAAGATTAGTGGGTCAAAAGCAGAAAATCTCCACCTTATCGGTGACCTCACAGTTGCAGCCATATTATTAATCTCATATAGAAACAAGCACAACTGCTACGCTACTACTAGCTTGAGATGGAAATAAAATGAAAGATGAAGATGTTGAAGATACACTCACCATAGTTATCGTCGAAAAATAACTTACCTAAGAAATCATACTCTTACCAACTTAGAGAGGAGTTCTTGGTGAAGATCTAGTCTTGTTCTGGTAAAAGGTGTTAGGGTTTTTTCAAGCTCGGAACTGGACTTTGTGAGGGAATCGAAACCGAAAAATATTCTTGTGTAAGTCCCCTACGGATTCGTCCCTATATCCTATGGAGTCACCATTTGAGTTAGAAAAAATAAATCAATTAAAGTAAAAAATCATTGATGTTGTTGTTACGAAGGTTGGCAATCCCCAGCAATAATGCCAATTTGTTAGCACAAATTTATACCCTCCAATCTAAGCCTAAAAACTTGTTATGACAATGGTAAAAACTTGGCTAATTAAAGGAGTAGGGCCTCAAATTGTCACTGAACAAACCCTTCATTGTTTTGGCTAGAACTTTCTAGCCTTAGGGGGGGGAGTCCCTAGGCACAATGAAGTGCCTTTTTGTTGTCTTTAAGTCTATTTTTTTGTGTATAAAATCTTAAGAACAGTCGTTGATATGTCTTGGAAAACATGCTAAATCTATCTAAAACACTTGAGAAAAATCACTTATTCGCTTGGAGGTGTTGGGTATGTGTTATATTCTTGGGGTGCAGAAGGGGGATATCCCCCCACATGAGGGTTCATGGCAGCACCCCCGAGAAAATTATTTTTTCTCGAGAAATGTGTCGCATTTTTTCCTCGATTTTCGTTCCATTGTTGGGCGGTATTTCGGCACATGATTTTTGTCGATGGTTTTCTATTTTAGGTTAAGGAATTAGGGTTGTTAACTAATCCAGGTTATCGGGTTAGGGTTTTGGATGTCGTTGGCTTCTATATGTATATTGTATTGTAAACAATGTATCGCTATGAATGAATATAGAATATGTTGGTTTTCCTGGTTTGGGTTTCAGGGGAAAAATATTTGTGTAATGTTTGTATTTTCCATTGTATCTTTTTTGTTCTTTTACTGAAAATTTGTTTGCAGTAAATATTGTACAAGGTTAAAATCTACATTTGGTATCAGAGCTTTGTTGGATTCAGGGGGACGCCTTTGTGGTCAAGGGATTGGCTCAGGACTGCGATAATCCTTGTTACAGTGGAAGATTTGTGGTATTTATTTTTATGGTGAAAAGAAATGGCGAGCAATTCGAAAATGGAGATCGAGAAGTTTAATGGGAAAAGTTTTGAGTTGTGGAAGCTCAAGATGGAAGATCTGTTGGTGGACAGATATCAGTAGATCGCGGTAGATCCAAGCACTGCACCTACAGAAACTTCAGTAGATGACTGGAAAAAGTTGGATCGGAAGGCGAAGAGCACAATCCAACTGTTTCTATCAGATTCAATATTATTGAATGTGTTAGAGGAAGCTACAACCAAGAATTTATGGGATAAGTTGGGGAAGTTGTATCAATCTAAGTCCCTAGTAAATAAAATATTCCTAAGAAAAAATTTGTATAACCTGAGGATGAGAGATGGAGACTCGGTGGCAGAGCATTTGAATGCCTTCAATATCGTGGTAAGTCAGTTAGTATATGTTGAGATTAAAATTTCAGATGAAGATAAGTGTATCATTTTACTGTGTTCTTTACCAGACTAGTGGGATAGTCTGGTTGTGGCCATAGGTAGTAATACAACTTCCTTGAATTTCAATGAAGTGGTCTCATCCTTGTTTTCGAAGGAGATGAGACAAAAGAATATGGAAGGACAAATAACAAACGCATCATTTGCAAGAGGACGCTCCTATGAAAGAAATAGATCTAAGTTCTCAAGTGGGAGATCTAAGTCGGAAGTCGGAGGGTAGATCTAAATCTCCCAAAAAGTTTGTAAAGGTATGTTAGAGATGTGGAAAAGAAGGGCACTACAAGAAGCAGTGTAGATCCAAAGTTGAGAAAAAAGAAGGGATCTGAAAAACTCCTTCTACAGAAGAAAAGACCTCCGAGGAAGAAGGAGGGGATATGTACTTGGATTATTCAAGCACACATGCAGATCATGAGGCATGGTTGGTTGAATCAAGTGCATCATTTCAAATGATTCCCCATAGGGAGTGGTTCTATGAATATGAAACGTATGATGGAGGTAATTTTTTCCTAGGTGCTGACTCAATAACCAAAATCATAGGTCGAAGAAAAGTCAAGTTGAGGCTCATAGATGAAAGGATTAGAACACTACCTGGTGTTATGTACATCCCAAGATTGGCCAAAAATTTGATTTATGTAAGCAAAATGGACGATGCAAGGGTAAAAACAACATTTGAAAAGGAAACCTGCAAGATGGTTCGAGGAGCAATGGTGTTGTTGAAGGGAGTTCGGTTTGGAACTCTGTATAAGTTGCAAGGAAGCACTATTAGTGATGGGTGTAATAGTTCTCTTTTTTCCTGATATTGGAGTTGAAGAAGAAAGAACTCCTATGGTCTCTGGAGAAAATTTTATGATGTGGCATCAAAGACTGGGGCATATTGGAGAGAAGGGTCTTTGACTACTACACGATAAAGTTATGGTTGAAGGTATGTCTAACTGCTCTCTGGATTTTGATTTATGTGAACATTGTGTATATGGGAAGAAGAATCGGGTAAGATTCCCCTCTGGTGCAATGAGGGCAGAAGGAATTTTACAGCTAGTTCACAGTGATGTTTTTGGACCTGTGTCGGTCCCATTATTGGGAAAATATGTGTACTATGTCTCATTTATAGATGA
>JASDQU010589510.1:31312-57604 GCA_032191745.1 Picea mariana
CATGGTGTATTGTGGTGTATTGGTGTAACTCTTATACTATTGTTCATTTCTCATTGGATATAGTTGAAGGGTTTAAGTATAATTTGAAAAAGGTTTTAAATTGTACTTGATATTGATTCACCCCCCTCTCAGTATCAACAACTAATACTAGCAATGTTTTTACTCCTATAACTATTGATATCACACCACGTCCCTATGGATATAGTGACATAGATACTAACAATCCCACTACTAATATTGATCATGTTCCCCCACTGGTTATAATTTTCAATAGAAGTGAGTCATTGCCTATCACTTTACACATAGATAATGAAATTGTCATGTTAAAGGGGCTAAAAATTCTTGGTAATTACAAATATATTAATTATTGTAATTCGATACAAAATTAATGTTTTTTGTGTTTATATTATACATATAAATGTAATATATGGTTTCCTTGGCAAGGAATAACAAATTTTTTTCGATTTTCACAAGAAGGTGTTCAATATCTTCACATCATCCATTAGAACTAGCTATAAATATTGAGACTTTGTTTGAAGAAAGGGTATGGTACACCCTTTTAGACAAATATTCAACCAAAATATGGTTTATTCTGCAGAAAGGAAGTATTTGTGGACAATGAGAGACACCTACTAAACACATCTTCAACATGATCGTACTTATGAGAATCCTTCAGTAATTTCTCAAAAGAGTGTGGGATGCACTACTAGAGGATGATAGAGAGAAGAAGTTGAAAAAATAAGGAAAGAATCTAAAACATGGAGAGTGAGAAAAGTAATAATACAATATTAATTGAATAAATAATGTTTTTGGGATTTATATATAAATATTTCTTTTGAATTAAATACCTATTATTCCTTCCCCGAATGGGGTGTCACCGTGAAGATAGTGGCCATGGTCCTAGTCGACATACACTTGGCACCTTCTACCCATGTGCCTTGCCACCTCCATAACATCACCAGCTATTTACGAGCATAGTTAACTCGCGGCATTTCATTCTCCAGGCAGAGTACCGGCACCAACTCCTCCACACAAGTGACGTTATGACGATGGGATGGAACTCTAGCAGATCTCGTCATGCGAGAAAGATCCTCCGACTATATCTCTTGGAATTTGGTTATCCCGTTCTTTCTCACCTTTTGGCTCCTACACTTCTAAGCTTCCACCCAGGCTTATTGTCCCTTCTCCATTGTGTCCCTCATGTCTCTCTGAATTTTCTTACCCCTCCTCTCCTCTTCATCCTTCTGACATTGAGGCAAAGAGGAAAATCGAAGAGATGGTCTGACTGGTATAATTCCCAGAGGCATGGTCATCACCATAAACAAGACCTGCAACCCCCCTACTCATTCTTCCACCTTGGACCTTCCTCCTATGTCTTCCCCCTAGGCTTGCAGGGTCGAATGGTTTGAAATTTGGGCAATTATCTTGGTTACGCACTTGAATTCAGTGAGGAAGCACCTTCGACCCAGTTGCCACCTTCCCACCCGACCATCCCGCCCGACCACCCCTCTGACTGCTCCTCCTAGTCACTCTGCCTCCTCCCATGAATATCCTGCCTCTCCGCCTCCACCCTCACCTCTGCCTCATCCTCCTTGTGCTCCCTGTGATGAACACATGGAGCTTCAAAGTGTAATTTCTATAATTCGGGACCTAGTATTTGAGGTTATGCGCAACTTGGAGGATTTTTTGTTCAGATACGAGTGGTGGGAACAACAAGAGGAGCGTCTTGAGGAATTGATTTCCTCTCTACTTCACATGAATCCATATCCAAGGATAATGTCTCTGGATATGATGCCAGTGAAAAAATTCAAGAGGGAAGAAGACCCAATTGGACCCAGGTTCAAAGTAACGACTGGTGTCTCAGGTTCATAATCTAGTTTTTGCCAATGGCGTTCTGGTTATCCTCTTTTGTTTCAGACCTGCGTGGCTTAATAGTGTTCAGGCATAGCTCTCTGCCTTGCTCTTTGGATATAGACTATGATAGGTACTTAGTTTTCAAATTGTGTCATGGATTGACAGATGGTTGCATTGGTTTCCCACCTGGGCGATGCAGCCATCTCACTAGATGTATATTTTTTTACTATGCAAGGTCCTTTTAATACAAATCTCTAACTTAAAAAAAAAAAAAAACTAGCTATTATTCCTATTAACATGTTCTTGAAACTTTTGATATGCTAAAAAAGCACATCGAAGGCCACCAAGGCTAGATTGGAGAAAGTCAGGCAACACAAACTTGGCTATGAATGATATGAAAGGAAAATGTGTAAGTAAAAAAAGGCTAAATCTTCCATTACTAATATGTTCAACTATTATTTCAATCTAAGTCAAAATTAAATGTGTTATGTTATGATATGTAGTTGGAAAACTATAGCAAGATTCCCATTAAAGATGAATCAAAAATTGCCTTAACTCATAGATACAAAGCCTTGGTCCAACTCAAGGAAGATGGGGGACAAAGAACTTCTACAAGAATGTGGAGGTAAATAAGTGAAATATATTTTGGGTGGTTAATTATAACATATTTAAGGTTTATGATCTATAAAATAATTATTAAATAGAGGTAAATAAGTGAAATATATTTTGGATGGTTAATTATAACATATTTAAGTTTTATGATTTATAAAATAATTATTAAATGTTATTGCAAGTGGAACAAGATATTATTCATGATTATGAGAACATTGACCATGATGAAGATAATATGAGTGTACATTTTTATAATGATGGGCATTAAATCTAACTTTAAATATGGAATGTTTAATTTTAACACTTGTAGATTTTTCTTGTTATAGATGTTGCACCAGTTAATGAGGTTGTTGGAGGTGATCAACCAGAGGCAAACCAAAGCACGATGTCTACTACAACAAGTATTGATAATGGTAAATATATTTATAGTGAACTATAATTGGAAACTTCATCAATAATAAATTATATTTTCTATCCAATTATATAATATGAACTTGATGACTTATAAACAATTTGTTTTTATTCTATATGTGGGTTCTAGTAAGCATGGGTAAAGGCATGTTTTTAATTCTTAAAAGCAACATTTGTTGAGAGAAGAAAAACATCATGACGATGATGACAATGTCATTCGTATGGATTTTTTGAAAAAAGAAAAACCTAGGAAGAAATAGACAATAGTGGGCATAAGGATGATTGAATTTATGGAACATATGTGTACGTTTGATGATATACAGTTATGTTACATTTTATGAGTACATATGATGTTAGTATTTTAATATTGCTTCTTTGTCACTATCATATGTATGTGAATTTTTTTATAATGAAATTGGGTATGGGGAATTGAGAGTGATGTGGTGAGGTCGTATATGAGCTTCCACCTTTTCATGGTTGGCCTCATGGGTAGAGAATAAAGTATTATCAAATTTTTCAGGCACCCACAGTCTGCTTGAGGATCCAACTCGACTTGGTGCACCCAAGTCAATCGGCACATGGGGTCATGCAGCACCATAATGTTTCGTTTCGCCAGCTTGAATAAACAGAAATTACTTCCTCCAAACTACGCCTCGCTCAAGACACATCCATACTCTGCCTTGAGTCAATCGTTCCAACTACACTTGTGTTATTTACTTAAAAAACTACACATCTCTTATACTTATCCAATTACACAACCAAGAACATGCAACCATTCATACACAAGAAGAGACAAGTATGGTTGGGTGGAAAAAATCGTTCCTAACATCCGTATAAGTATTCTACTATACAAATGTTGTTAAAAGTATTACAAATATGAGCTCACTGATCAACACATAGATATACAACAATTTAGCTAAGTCACATCCTGACTTTCCTACTTTCTCATACACCCAAATCTCCCTATCGCAACCTGAGCCTAATTGTCGTGGCCTTCTCCCCATTGCATGCATTTTCTTGCCTAAATGTCGTGCCTCTATGTCATGTGCCCTGTCCATGACACTCCAACAAGAGACTAAGCCAAGATTTCTAACTTCGCCTTCATCTTCGTCAAACTTTGTTTCACTATTTCCCGAGTCACATACCTCCCTCTCCAACTCAAGTTGTGATGATGTGATGTGTTTCCTCTAGCTCATGTGCCTTGTGTTCTTTATATGGACTCCAAATGTCATCTTCGTGAACCATCGTATCCTTTGGGTGTGTTGCACCCCTTCGTGGACTAGTGCACCCAAAAAAAAGGACGTTCCCCTTTGTGAATTAACACACCCATCAAATCCATGTGCTTATGAAGCATCGCGTCCTTTTGGACCAATGTGCCCCAACCTCTTTGGTGCGCCCTTGCGTTATGAATTTCCTTAAATCAAATGATGTGTCTCTTCATGGGTGTGTCAATTGTAGATGTTAACCTTATACAATTATTTAGAGCAAATATATTCTTAATAAAAACAGAAAAAGATATAATGGCACACACACACACACACATTATACATAGATTTTACCCCAGAAACCCAAATCGGGAAAACCAACAACCTTTTTAGAGTCTCACCTCTAATATTATATTCATCGTATATATTCATTGTTTACAATAAAACATATATATAGGATCCTACAACATCCAAAACCTCTAATCCATTAATCTAGATTAGTCTGTAACCTTAATTATGTAACCAAAATTAGAAAACCATCAGCGAAAACCACATGTTGAAAAACCACTAAAAAAGGATGCAAAAAACATCGATGGGGTCATCCAACCTCTCTAATGCACCCATGTTTCCAGGTATGGAGGGTTCACTCCTTTGGCACATGACCAACTCACCCCATCCTTTCCCAATCATAAGCCTAATTCCTCATCCTTCGTCGCAAGGAAAGTGAGGTGCGTACCCCTTGGTGTCACATGTTGCCATCGTGCACCCAAGGTGTTCATGCTCACACCTATCATACATCGTTCACCCAAATGATTGCATGCCCCATATGTTCTCTTGACCATATTACCATTGATTCTTCCCAAGGAGCGTTCACGCTCGATGGGTGTTGCAAAAGGCCTTACATCCTTTCCCACATACAGTCGTTGTCATCCTAACAACATCCTCAAAATCTATTGTCTCCAACTTTGAAAGTATGCAAATTTTCACAATTCATCATAATGTTGTATTAGATTTATGGGTATCAACTGTGTGGCATTTTTGAAATGTCCAACATTTCGAGCGGACACTCCAACCATCATCAGAGACTCTTGAAGCATTGAGGATTAAAAATAGTGTTGAGAGGAAGACTGAAAAGGGTGAAGTTAATGTGAACGTTGGGGGAGTTTTTGACCAAATTGAGTTAAAGAATAGAAAATAATTATTAATAATAATTAACCTATAACGAGGAAAATCAATTGAGGTAAAATCAAAATATATAATTAAAGAATATAAGGGGGGGATAAAGTAGTTACATGGAAAGGAAAGGATTCAAATAATAAAAATTAAAGGTTAAGATATTAAGAAGAGATGATGATAATTAGAATTAATTAAAAGGTCCAATTTTTTCCCAACTCGTTCCTCCATCACAACCAAGTATCATGGAAACCCCAAGTTTCATGCCAAATGGAAACCCCAAATTTCCTGCAAAGTTGAAACCCCAAGTTTCCATAAATCAACCCAACTATGAATGATATGTTGCCTAAGTCAATATGGTCAGTTCACCCAACTCCAGGGATGAAAATCATCCAAATATGGTGCACTATCTCATCGTGATGTTGCTTCCTTGTTTTCATCATTGTCTATTGAAATTGGTTGCTATCGACCACTTCACTTCAAAGCTTCACCTTAGTGTTTAACTCATTGTGAATCATTGTTGCAATCATACTACAACCATATTAGTCATGCTTCTACACATTGACGTCCCTCATGTCTTGGACAGATTGAGTAGATATTCCAATTGTGTGCCCAACTCATGAGAATGTACTCCCCATGCCCAAATGCAGACACTTTTGTCCGCACCTATGTCACTCAACCTCAAAGACTAAGGAAAAGTATTGCATGTTTCCCCCAACTTTCAAGTCACCTCATTAACCCAACACACCAAACTTTTGTCAAGTTGCCTCTCCAAATCTTAACACACCGATTGTTGTCTTCATCGTGCCAAAGTGAGGTCACCTCTCTACTCCAACTCATTAATTCACACTCATACAAATCCGATGTGATGCCTTCCTCCGAAGTGTCCATCCCACACTACCTTCTTCATGGAAATGCATATCTCCAAGTCTACAATGGCACCACTTCGTAAGGTGCCCAAGGCCACCCTACCTGCTTCCTTGTAGCACGGTGACTCTCTATCTTCTCAGCGAATGGAGTGTACCCAATAGTCTCCATCAAGGATATTGGCGTACATAGCATCGGAGTTGTACTCTTTTTGCAAGTACCTCAACAGCAACCTGAATTCCTTCAGCGTGCATCCCAACTCCTCAAGTTGTTCTACATTGAGTTGAAAGTCATATGTCCCCATGGATTTCCTACAAAATTTGACAATGCTTGCGGGGTGTTGATCCTCTATCCCCACTTCTTCCACATCTAACTCCAAGTGTGGTTGAGTGAGTGACTCCACTCACTACTCCATCTCAACACTTAGAGTTTTTGTCAAAAGTGAGTCTTCCAACTCAGTATGTGTCTCCTCTGCAATGTCCTTGGAAAATATTGCGACGGGCGACCTCAACTCATCCTTTCATTCTTTATTTTGGATATGCAGCCTTCTCAACCGATCTATATTCTCCAAGACAGACTTCACCAATGTCAACCTTCATTCTATCTGACCCAATCCTCCCAAGGTCACCATGTTTGAACTCATCCCTCATTGTTTTTGCGCATCTCAAGGTTTGTCTGCACTTATTTTGACTCCCTCAATCAACTTGATCTCATACATTTTGGGTATTCGTCCAAGCTTCATCTTCATCATCATTGGCATACTTGGAGTTTTGGTTTCATCCAAGAACACCAAGCAACCTGCATGCGGGAGTGGAACTACCTTGGAAAATCTGAGAAAGTCCTGCCCCAAGAACAATGCATGATCCAATGGAGCAACTGTAAAGTCCCAACTTCCAAACCAACTTCCAACTCTCAAAGGTGCGGAGCGAACCACCCCAACTATCGATTCCACTACCAAGTTGACCACCTTGAATGTGGTCATGTTTCTCTCATACTTACGATGGAGCGACTTCATGACCCACTCACTCACAAAGTTGTGGGTCATGTTGGTGTCCACCAAAGCATCCACCTTCACCCCACTCACCCTCACATCCATAAAGAAAATTCCTTCTCTCCTTCACTTTACAAACATTATTTGTGGCCTCTATCCCTAAACTCATCTAGACGTGCTTCTAAAGCATCCACATCTTCCAACATCTCCTTTGAAGGTGCGAGTGTTTGGAATACTTCCACCATGGTGGTGAAATTATTCTTTGCCTATTGCACTTGATCTTCTTCCAACCATTCCAACTTAGTATTCATTAGATAGTTTGTTGCAAAGTGATTTTTGTCACAAATAAAAACCTGAACAAGTCTTCCTCTGTGATCAAGCAACTTCTTTCTTGTTGTGACATATCCTTTTCCTAGGTTGTCCTCCTTGTTGAGATACCCCAACCTTGGCATCTCCCTAGACTTGGTTCCATCTAAAAATTTCCTTGTTTCATTGTCGCAGAACATCTTCTTCAATCCTTCTCGTAATTGCACCAAGTTTTGATTCACAACGTCCATTATGTTCTACCATGTCTCATCATCAAAATATTTCCATCGTGAAATATCAAGCATCATCTTCAAGCCTTCCCGAAACTACATCAAACTTCACTTCGCAATTTCCATCATGTCCTACCATTCACGCACAACTTCCATCTCTTGGATCAACTCGAGCCTCGGCTCGTATTGTACAACTCTTCATGTGTGCATTCAACTTGTCTCAAATTAACTCTTCACTTCTTGTTTGAACAATCAGAACATTGGTCATTTTTTGCACAAAGAAACCTACATGCTATTGTCCCAACTCTTCCTTCACAATTCTGCAAATGCACCAACTCACTCATCTACTTCACAACTCTTTGCAAAACTTGTGATCATGTTTGGAGTCATTTTGCCTATCTGGCGGAGTTCCCAACATGCCAATGATTCGATCCAACAACCCCAAATCCATTCAAACTTAAATTTTCACTGAACTTTGTGGTGAAAACAGTGGAAATTCATGTGATCGTCTATCATTCCCAAGTCCTCGGTTCACCACATGAACTTTGCGCCTGGTCTTCTCAAGATGTGCGCATAGGTCTGACACCTACTTTTGTCGAAAACAACAAACCAACCAATTTTGTGCCTATATTGTCTCTGTGATGGATCAATATTCCTTAACGAACCATTCACCAAGTCTATACCCAAACTATCTTCGCACCTATGCCTGATTGNCAATATATTCACCAAAATAAGTTATGTTACCATATTTCATGCACCCACAATATTCTCAGGTATCCAACTCGACTTGGTGCACCCAAGTCACCTAGCACCTAGGGTCATCCAGTACTGCAACATTTCATTTATGCAGCTTGAATAAACCGAAATTACTTCATATGGACTAAGCCTCACTCAAGACGCACCCATACTCTACCTTGATCCAATTGTGCCAATTTCACTTCCATTCTTTACTTAAACAATTACACAATTCTTATACTTATCCAATTACACAACAAAGAACATGCAACCATTTATACATAAGAAGAGAAAAGTATGGTTGGGTGGCACAAATTGTGCCTAACACCCTATTAGCACAAATTTCAACCCTCCAATTTGAGCTAATAAACATGTTATGACAGCAATAAAAACTTGGCTAATTAAAGGAGTAGCTCCCCAAATTGTCATTGATCGAACCCCTCTCAGTTTGGTCTAGCGCTTGCTAGCCTATAGGGGGAGTCCCTAGGCACAATGAAGCAGCTTGTTGTTGTCTTTAAGTTTGATTTTATGTGTATAAAACCTTAATAACAGTCATTTGTATGTCTTGGACAGCATGCTAAATCTATCCAAAACACTTGAGAAAGATTACTTATTCGCTTGGAGGGAACCTGTAGGGTTAGCACAATGATAATAGACTAGAAAAAAGAAGAGAGAAATTTTTCAAAAGATCGAAATAATCATAATAAACAGTTCATAAAATGACAAATCATATCACAAATTTATCATGGTACTCCCAAGAAGAGAAGTTTGAAAATAAAACACACACTTCTGTATTGATCAAGATTACAAGAGGGTTGATTGTGCCACACTTGGCAAGCTTACAACTAGTACAATGACTACTTTTCTCAGAGAAGGGCCACTAGACTATAGAGAGGGAGAGAAGAATGAGAGAGACACTATGTTGTTGTTGCAAGGACCAACCAAGAACCTCTGTGAAGCATCCAATATAGAGCATAAGGAGGGTGCATATCCCAAGGGAGAAGGAGAAGGCGCATGAGTGGTTAAATTTGGAGTCTAAGTCTAAGAGAGAGTGAGGAATGTGAAGAGTGTGAGATAAATGAGTTTGTGTGAGATTTTGCATGGAGTTAATGCACGTGAAGGGAGGAAAATTACGCCTTATATATTAGGAGAGTGTCATGTGGATGAGGATAAGTGAATATAACTTGCATACTAGAGTGGAATGGATAAATAACGCGCTCAAGTGAAGTAGAATGCTTAAGACTAAGTCTTAAGTATCACATGCAAGGTCTTGAGAGTGAGTTGTGAGAGTTTTAGTGCGCATGGAGAGAAGGAATGTGACCTAAAGGTTAGGAAAGCACACTAGGAGATGAAAAGTGAGTGAATGATGAAGTTAAGTGTGCGAACAAGGGTTAGATAAGGCACATGTATGCATGGAAATGGATAATAATAGTTATGATTCCAAGTAATTGAGACATGCAAGAGATGATTCAGGGTTAACTCGGTAATGTTCCCACATGTGAGAGAGAGAGAGATAAGAGGGCGCACTCAGGGAGATAGAAGAAGAGCGTGAGTTATGGCCAAGTCAAATTCTCCCTAAATTTTAGGGAATCTCCTAAATTTTAGGAATTTGCGGTTTAAACTCAACTAGGGGAGAATTTTTTGGAAGTGATACATGACAAGTGGAGTGGTGAGCGTGAGGAGTAATATACGGGAAATGGGACCCAAATATGCGCCCCCCTTTAGCTCAATTAATTAATTATTAAATGCTCATGTCATGGGAAAATGTGACCCATGCCTAGGTGGATGCCACATCACTCTATAGCTCAACCACATGTCGATATCTAAGAGTGCCACTTGGAACTACATGGATGATGATTGTACATGCTAAATATATACATTTCTAAAAGGATCAATGATTCATGCTCAGAATCTAAATCTGGGGCCTGGAGCAAAACCTACTAAAAATAGAAATTTTTTGCATGTCACTTGGAAAAGTGTCAACAGGCCTAGAATCATGAAAGGACTCATATTGTATGCTTAGAACTTCTCCAAATTTTCAAGAGACACACTCAAACTATGTCTCCTAAAAAACAACAACCCTTGTTGTATGTAGACATCTCTCTCAAAATATATGGAAACCAAGTCAACTCTAATTATGAACCAAACAACCATGTACCAATAAGTTACCTACCTCTGATGGGAAAAAACCTCTTGCTCAACACAAGTGCTAAACTCTAAGAGAATCTCAGAATGCCAACCAAGATAATGCATGTTGGCTCTTAACCCTCAATATTTTCAAGGGTAAAAATCTAGGGGTTAATAATGGGGACTCAAGGGGACAGGATCCCCCTATGGGATGTCAAGAACCATAAGAATCTTTGTGTCCAAAAACTAAACTTATGCTCTATGAAAACTGAAGAAATATGTACCAAGAATACATCTATAACTGTGTGGAAGGAGAAGAGGCATTATAATCTGATCAAGAACAACCTACAAGCTGACCTATAGTACCAAAGCCTATCCAATGTGCCATGGAGTCAAAGAAAATAATCTTCCCACTGAAAACTGAAAACCAAGGGGTCTCATCCAAATCCGCTACCTGCTACCACCCAATATGTACACTCCTCCTCGTGGTAAATGTATCGATGTCGACACAAAGGAGATACTCACTTCATCGGATGTCAATTATGTAAACACCTATGAAGTGCAAAGGAATACCACCAATAATGTCAATGGGTCCTAAGGTACGAGCACAACCTAACACAGTGAAATATTTTATGAAGTTGAACAATGACACGGATCATCCAATCAAGTCCCAATGATACTCAGCCTTGTTGGATGTGAAATAACCGCCAATAAGGCTAATGGCTACCAAGGTGCTCTACTTATGGGTAATTTCTAGATAATGTATCGAAGTCAATACAATATGATCTACTGATGGAGAGAAACGATCTCTCTCTTCCCTCAGCGCAAAGTGATAACTCAAGAAGATCAATATGAAAGGACCAGGTACCATATCCCTATGTCGGATGAGGGGGACGACTAAATCAAAGCAACAGACGAAAAGATAAGAGAGGAAGAGAGAATACATAAGCTGATTCAAGACACTCCTATGTCTCCTCAAACTACCCGTCCTAAAGGGTGAATTCTTAGAAAACAATGACAAATGGACCCCCATCTAGGCTCACTCTAATGATAGACACAAAGGCTTGGCATGTGAAGTATTTGAAATTCAAATTTTATCCCAGGAATAGCAGTTATGGACAGTCATTTATTCAAAAAGGAAAGACACACAAGACTCGACCACATGATGATATAAGTAGGCTAAAAATCAGTGACATTTATGGAAATATTGCAGTAGATAACCTAAGGGAAAAGAAACTACAAGGAAAATGTAGATTGTTGTCCTAAAACTGTAAAAAATAGCAAGAAGAAAATATTGAAATGACAATGCGGAAAGGAAAGGCAACTATCCTAGACCTAAAAAAATTTACCTCAAAGTTCCCATGATTAAATCATCATACTCAAAGGACCAATTTATCCATGCATCCAAATGATCATTCCGATGACAGAGGTCAACAAATTCAACCTTCTAGGGGAACCCACTATGAAATCTCATATGACCCAAAACTGCCTTGATGTACTTGTTGGTGAAGCCATAACTAAAGGTGCTAGTTGACTAAAGGTTGGTTGGGACTTAGAACATGGTATTTCAACAATAATAATCATGAGTGCATGAGAGATGAAACTCTTGGCATCTTCTTGTTGAAATACCTCCATCACTATGAGCTCAACTAGGTCATGGTGAAATCTGATATCCAAGATCTGATCAATATCAGGACCCTAAAAAACAAGATCTGGTTGTTGGACTGTAGGTAGAGTGTAAGGGACATCATCCTCTGGTTGAACCAAAAGTGGCTCCTCCTGTTGTAATGGTGTCTAATCAAGTTGTTCTTAGACCACTATTGTGATAGGAAAGAATGAAAACTCATGTTGATTGATCTCAACTTGGTTAACGTGTGGTTCTTCCACTTAAAACTTTTCATCTTCACTAATGGGAGGAACCAATGAACACTCTTGAGTATTCAAATATTCACCTTCATCTTCTTGGAACTCTGCATATAACTCAAATGGTGCAGCTATTGGTTCTGGATCATCTAATATTGGGCTATAACCCTCATTTTCATCTCTGAGAACTTGATATGGTGCAAGTTGTGGTTCATATTCATTAACACGAACTTCATGCATTTCTTTAACAATCGGCAGTTGAAAGTCATGGATCGGAATGAAGCCATAGGATGCTATAAAATCTCTTTACAACTTAATAGCAAAAACCTAGGCCTCCTCTATGTTTCGAGGTTTCTTATTCTTGAGAAAAATACCCAAAATGACATCAAATTCCTCAAGATAAAAAATCAAATCACAAGCATCATTAGCCCTTATAGTAATCAGAAATTTAAGATAATTTTTAGAAAAACGAGCATTAAAATCAATGACAATTTCATCCCCTTATTTTTAATATGAGTAAAAGAATTAATTAAGGAATAATGGTCTGACTTATTCACCCATATTTCAATAAACTTATATTGGAAAGAATCCCATCCATCAATGGAGGCATTCAGAAGGGATTTGTACCATGTCCATGTTTCCCCCTCAAGGGTCGACACAAACATCCTCATGTTCCACCTCAAAATCATCCAACAATTTTGAAAAAGAAGTCAAGTGGTCCTCAATTGATTCTCTTGACCTTCTTGCAAACAAAGGTAAGAATTTAATCCATTTACACGTAGGTAAGTCATGAGGATAATATGGGAATGCAACAAAGATTAGTGGGTCAAAAGCAGAAAATCTCCACCTTATCGGTGGCCTCACAGTTGCAGCCATATTGTTAATCTCATATAGAAACAAGCACAATTGCTACCCTACTACTAGCTCGAGATGGAAATAAAACAAAAGATGAAGATGTTGAAGATACACTCACCATAGTTCTCGTCGAAAAATAACTTACCTAAGGACTCATACTCTTACCAACTTAGAGAGGAGTTCTTGGTGAAGATCTAGTCTTGTTCCGGTAAAAGGTGTTAGGGTTTTTTCAAGCTCGGAACTAGACTTTTTGAGGGAATCGAAACCGAAAAATATTCTTGTGTAAGTCCCCTGTGGAGTCGTCCCTGTATCCTATGGAGTCACCATGTGAGTTAGAAAAAATAAATCAATTAAAAGAAAAAATCCTTGATGTTGTTGTTACGAAGGTTGGCGATCCCCAGCAATAACGCCAATTTGTTAGCACAAATTTATACCCTCCAATCTGAGCTAAAAAACTTGTTATGACAATGGTAAAAACTTGGCTAATTAAAGGAGTAGGGCCCCAAATTGTCACTGAACGAACCCTTCACCATTTTGGCTAGCGCTTTCTAGCCTCAAGGGGGAGTCCCTAGGCACAATGAAGCGCCTTGTTGTTGTCTTTAAGTCTAATTTTTTGTGTATAAAATCTTAAGAACAGTCGTTGATATGTCTTAGACAACATGCTAAATTTATCCAAAACACTTGAGAAAAATCACTTATTCGCTTGGAGGTGTTGGGTATGTGTTATATTCTTGGGGTGCAGGAGGGAGATAGCCCCCCACATGAGGTTTCGGGGGCAGTGCCCCCGAGAAAATTATTTTTCCTCGAGAAACGTGTCACATTTTTTCCTCGATTTTCATGTCCATTGTTGGGCAGTTTTTCGGCACATGATTTTTGTCGATGGTTTTCTATTTTAGGTTAAGGAATTAGGGCTGTTAACTAATCTAGGTTATCGGGTTAGGGTTTTGGATGTTGTTGGCTCCTATATGTATATTGTATTGTAAACAATGTATCGCTATGAATGAATATAGAATATGTTGGTTTTCCCGGTTTGGGTTTCCAAGGGAAAAATATTTGTGTAATGTTTGTATTTTCCCTTGTATCTTTTTTGTTCTTTTACTGAAAATTTGTTTGCAATAAATATTGTACAAGGTTAAAATCTACATTTGGTATCAGAGCTTTGTTGGATTCAGGGGGACACCTTTGTGGTCAAGGGGTTGGCTCGGGACTGTGATAATCCTTGTTACAGTGGGAGATCTATGGTATTTATTTTTATGGTGAAAGGAAATGGCGAGCAATTCAAAAATGGAGATCGAGAAGTTTAATGGGAAAATTTTTGAGTTGTGGAAGATCGAGAAGGAATATCTGTTGGTGGACAAAGATTAGTGGATCACGGTAGATCCAAGTACTGCACCTATAGGAACTTCAGTAGATGACTGGAAAAAATTGGATCGGAAGGCGAAGAGCACAATCCGACTGTTTCTATTAGATTCAGTATTAGTGAATGTGTCAGAGGAAGCTATAGCCAAGAATTTATGGGATAAGTTGGGGAAGTTGTATCAATCTAAGTCCCTAGTAAATAAAATATTCCTGAGAAAGAAGTTGTATAACCTGAGGATGAGAGATGGAGACTCGGTGGCAGAGCATTTGAACGCCTTCAATACTATGGTAAGTTAGTTAATATATGTTGAGATTAAAATTTCAAATGAAGATAAGTGTATCATTTTACTATGTTCTTTACCAGACTAGTGGGATAGTCTGGTTGTGGCCATAGGTAGTAATACAACTGCCTTAAAGTTTGATGAAGTGGTCTCATCCTTGTTTTCGAAGGAGATGAGATGAAAGAATATGGAAGGATAGAGAACAAACGCATTGTTTGCAAGAGGATGCTCCTAAGAAATAAATAGATCTAAGTTCTCAAGTGGGAGATCTAAGTCGAAATTCAGAGGGTAGATCTAAATCTCCCAAAAATTTTGTAAAGGTATGTTGGAGATGTGGAAAAGAAGGGCACTACAAGAAGCAGTGTAGATCCAAAGTTGAGAAAAAGAAGGGATCTGAAAAATCTCCTTCTACAAAAGAAAAGACCTCCAAGGAAGAAGGAGGGGATACGTACTTGGATTATTCAAGCACACATGTAGATCATGAGGCATGGTTGGTTGAATCAGGTGCATCATTTCATATGACTCCCCATAGGGAGTGGTTCTATGAATATGAAACGTATGATGGAGGTAATTTTTTCCTAGGTGGTGACTCGATAACCAGAATCATAGGTCTAAGAAAAGTCAAGTTGAGGCTCATAGATGAAAGGATTAGAACACTACCTGGTGTTATGTACATCCCAGGATTGGCCAAAATTTTGATTTATGTAAGAAAAATGGACGATGCAAGGGTAAAAACAATATTTGAAAAGGAAACCTACAAGATGGTTTGAGGAGCAATGGTGTCGTTGAAGGGAGTTCAGTTTGGAACTCTGTATAAGTTTCAAGGAAGCACTATTAGTGATGGATGTAATAGTTCCATTTTTTTCTGATATTGGATTTGAAGAAGAAAGAACTCCTATGGACTCTGGAAAAAATTTTATGATGTGGCATCAAAGACTGGGGCATATCGGAGAGAAGGGTCTTTGACTACTACACGGTAAAGGTATGGTTGAAGGTATGTCTAACTTCTCTCTGGATTTTGATTTCTGTGAACATTGTGTATATGCGAAGAAGAATCGGCTAAGATTTCCCTCTGGTGCAACGAGGGCAGGAGGAATTTTACAGCTAGTTCACAGTGATGTTTTTGGACCTATGTCGGTCCCATTGGGAAAATATGTGTACTATGTTTCATTTATAGATGACTTCTCGAGGAATATTGGGATATATTTCCTAAGGAAGAAATCTGAAGTCTTTGAAAGGTTTAAAGAGTTTAAGGCTCTTGTTGAGAATCAAACAGAGAAAAGAATTAAGGTGTTGTGGAGAGATAATGGCTAAGAGTTTTGCGGGAATGAATTTGAATAATTTTGTAAGTGTGGTATAGCAAGGCAGAATACTACTCCATATACACCTCAACAGAATGGAGTTACAGAAAGGATGAACAAGACACTGATGGAAAAAACAAGGTGCATGTTCAGCGGTGTCAGTTGGGGAAATAATTCTGGGAAGAGACAATGGGTACTATATGTTACCTCGTCAACAGATCACCCTCATCAGTGATGGATGACAAGACTACAAAAGAGGTATGGACTGGTAAGAAACCTTCTCTCACACATCTCAAGGTATTTGGGTGTGATGCATATGTTCATGTTCCAAAGGAAAATAGGAGTAAGCTAGATAAGAAGGCTGAAAAGTGTATCTTTATTGGATATAAAGATGGTCTCAAAGGTTATAAGCTTTGGAACCAAGAAACTAAGAAGGTAGTGTATAGCCGAGATGTGGTATTTAGAGAAATGAAGGATGTTGTTAAACAGGAAGTCCTACCAAGTAAGGAAGAACCAGAGAAAATAGAGTTGCATTTAAAGGATGATGAATTAGACTCTACAGAAGAACAAGAATCGAAATAAGAAGATCATCATACTCCATTATTGAGGAGATTGGTTAGAGAAAGAAGGATACCGAAAAGGTATACTCCAACTAATTTTCGTTCAAATTTTGCTTTGTCTATTACTGATGATGATCCTAGAACTGTGAAGGAAGCAGTGGATTCAGAGGCTGGAAATCTCTGGAAAAAGGCCATGGAAGAAGAAATGGCAGCCTTGGATAAGAATGAGGCTTGGGATGTAGTGGAGTTATCAAGTGGAAGAAATCCCATTGGAAGCAAATGGGTATTTAAAAAAAAGTTGAATGCAGAAGGAAAATTGGAGAAATACAAAGCTCGGTTAGTAGCAAAGGGTTATTCTCGTGTTGAGGGAATTGATTTTGGTAAGATTTTTTCTTTTGTTGTCAAGTTAACCTCTATATGATTTTTGTTATTTGTTGTTGTTGCATTTGATTTTTAAGTAGAATAGATGGATGTGAAGATAGCATTCCTACATGGGGATCTGGAAGAAGAAATTAAGCATCCAGAAGGATTTGTTGTGAAGGGAAAGAAGGAGTTGGTATGCAAGCTGAAAATGTCTCTGTATGGTTTAAAACAATCTTCAAGGATGTGGTATCAAAAATTTGATACTTATATGTTGGGACTTGGTTTCACAAGAAGCAAAGAGGATCATTGTGTGTATTTTAAATTAATTGGTGATCATTTGATTTATTTGGTCTTGTATGTGGATGATATGTTGTTGATAGGAAACTACAAGGATATTATCCAAGATGTGAAAACTCAATTGTCCTCTAAATTTGACATGAAGGATCTTGGTGCTTCAAAATTCATTTTGGGCATGGAAATTAGAAGAGATTGGAAAAAGAGGAAACTCTGGTTAAATCAAAGAAAATATGTCAACACAATATTGCAGAGGTTTAATATGCAGGAATGTAAACCGGTCAAGGTTCCTATTCCTGTTGGTGTAAAGTTATTTATGGATCAGTGTCCCAAGACACATGAAGAGGAGAAGGACATGTCTCGTGTTCCATATGTGATTGCAGTTGAAATTTTGATGTATGCAATGTTATGTACTGGACCGGACATTGCACATGTAGTGGGAGTTTTGAGCAGTTACATGTCAAAACCAGGGAAGGAGCATTGGACAGCATTAAAAAGGGTTTTCAGGTGTTTATGTGGCACTGCTAGTTATGGATTGTGCTACCAAGGAAGATCAAGATTGGATAAAGTGTTGGATATACATGGCTTTGTGGATGCAGACTGAGCTAGAGATCTAGATCGTAGAAGATCTACAAGTGGGTATGTATTTAACCTGTTTGGAGAAGCAATAAGTTAGATGAGAAAAAGATAGGATGTAGTGGCACTTTCAACTACAAAAGTTGAATACATGGTAGCCACTCATGCAAGTAAGGAAGAATTATGATTACAAAGATTGTGTTCGGGTATTGGGTTGGTACAGCAAGTTGTAAGGATAGATTGTGATAGTCATAGTGCAGATTTTTTGGCGAAGAACCCAGCTTATCATTGAAAGAAAAGGCATATTGATATTCAATATCACTTAGTGAGAGACATGGTTGAATAAAAGAAAGTGTTGTTGATGAAGGTGGACACTTTGAAGAATGTTGTAGATTCATTAACAAAATCTGTGAGCATTGAGAAGTTCTCTTGGTGTAGAGGATCCATGGGCATTGTTGCCCTGTATTGTTGACTATGTAACCCTATAACCCCCTGTATGAAAAGAAAACAACAAGTGGGAGAATTTTGGGTATGTGTTATATTCTTGGGGTGCATGAGGGGAAATAGCCCCCCGCTTGGGGGTTTGGAGGCAGTGCCCCTAAGAAAAATATTTTGCCTCGGGAAATGTGTCGCATTTTTTCCTCGATTTTCATGTCCATTGTTGTGCGGTTTTTTGGCACATTGTTTTTTCTGATGGTTTTCTATTTTCGGTTAAGGAATTAGGGTTGTTGACCAATCCAGTTCATTGGTCTAGGGTTTTGGATGTCGTTGGCTCATATATTTATATTGTATTGTAAACAATGTATCACTATGAATGAATATAGAATATGTTGGCTTTCTCGGTTTGGGTTTCCAGGGAAAAATATTTGTGTAATGTTTGTATTTTCCATTATATCTTTTATGTTCTTTTACTGAAAATTTGTTTGCAGTAAATATTGTACAAGGTTAAAATCTATAGGAGGGAACCTACAGGTTAGCACAATGATAATTGACTGGAAAAAAGAAGAGAGAAAATGTTCAAAAGATCGAAATAATCACAATAAATAGTTCAGAAAATGAGAAATCGGATCACAAATTTACCATAGTACCTCCAAGAAGAGAAGTTTGAGGATAAAACACACACTTCTTTATTGATCAAGATTACAAGAGGGTTGATTGCACCACACTTGGAAAGCTTACAACCAGTATAATGACTACTTTGCTCAAACAAGAGCCACTAGATTGTAGAGAGGGAGAGAAGAATGAGAGAGACATTATGTTGTTGTTGCAAGAACCGGCCAAGAACCTCTATGAAGCATCCAATATATAGCATAAGAAGGGTGCATATCCCAAGGGAGAAGGAGAAAACGCATGAGTGGTTAAATTTGGAGTCTAAGTGCATGAGAGAGTGAGTTATGTGAAGAGTGTGAGATAAATGAGTGTGTGTGTGAGTTTGCATGGAGTTAATGCGCATGAAGGGAGGATAATTACACCCTAGAACTTAGTAAAGTGCCAAGTGGATGAGGAGAAGTGAATATAACCCGCATGCTAGACTGGAATGGATAAATAAGGTGCTCAAGTGAGTAGCATGCTTAAGAATAAGTCTTAAGTGGCACATGCAAGGTCATGAGAGTGAGTTGTGAGAGTTTTAATGCGCATGGAGAGAAGGAATGTGCCCTAAAGGTTAGGAAAGGACACTAGGAGATGAAAAGCGAGTGAATGTTGAATTTAAGTGTGTGAAGAAGGGTTAGATAAGGAACATGGATGCATGGAAATGGCTAATAATAGTTATGAGTCCAAGTAACTGAGACATGCAAGAGATGAGTGAGAGTTAACTCAGTAATGCACCCACATGTGATAGAGAGAGAAGAGGGCACACTTAGGGAGATAGAAGAAGAGGGTGAGTTATGGTCAAGTCAAATTCTCCTTAAATTTTAGTGAATCTCCTAAATTTTAGGAATTTATGGTTTAAACTCAATTGGGGGTGAATTTTTTGGAAGTGATGCGTGGCAAGTGGAGAGGTGAGTGTGAGGAGTAATATACAGGAAATGGGACCCAGTTATGCGACCCCCTTTAGCTCAATTAATTAATTATTAAATGCTCATGTCATGGGAAAATGTGACCCGTGCCTAGGTGGATGCCACATCACTTTGTAGCTCTACCACATGTCAATGTTTGAGGGCGCCACTTGGAACTTCATGGATGATGATTGTACCTACTAAATATAGACATTTTTAAAAATAGAATACAGTTCCTAAATTTTAGAAAATTGTCCACATCACCCAGGATGACTGGGAGAACACTGCCACATGTCACTATATAAAAATAGACACTGCTAAAAACAAAAAATCATTTGAATTCCCTTGAGTTTATACTCATTGATCTCGTCCTTCCATAAGGGATCTGAATATGTAATTAGAACTGACATGCGAACCCAGGTTCTCAACCTGCTAAAAATAGTATATTGTGCCACATCATCCCGGAAAATATCAAAAAGACTCTGAATGTCACAAGGATCAATGATGCACGCTCTGAATCTGAATCTGAGGTCTAGAGCAAAACCTGCTAAAAATAGAAAGTTCTTGCACGTCACCTAGAAAAGTGTCATCGACCCTAGAATCATGCAAGAAGTCATATTGTATGCTTAGAACTGCTCCAAACTATCAAGAGACACTCAAACCATGTATTCTAAAAAATAGAAACCCCTGTTGTATGTAGACATCGCTCTCAAAATGTATGGAAACCAAGTCAACTCTAACTCTGAACCAAACAACCATGTATCGATCAATTACCTACCTCTGATGGGAAACATCCTCTTGCTCAACACAAGAGCTAAACTCTGGGAGAATCTCAGAATGCCAACCAAGATAATGTATGTTGGCTCTTAACCCTCAAGATTTTCAAGGGTGAAAATAAAGGGGTTAACACACATGTATAAGTCCTCTACTATACAAATGTTGTTATGATGCTTAAAAAGAGGATCTTGCAGGTCAACACATAGATATACAGTGACAAGTCCTATGATCATCTGTCTTTCCCAAGTCCTCGATTCACTAGACGAACTCTACACCTGGTCTTCTCAAGGTGTGTGCACAGGTATGGCACCTACTTTTGTCGCAAACCACAAACCAACCAACTTTGCACCTAGATTGTCTTTGTGATGGATCAATCTACCTTACCGAACCATTCACCGAGTCTATTCCCAAGTTGTCTTCGCACCTACGCCCTATCCATTGTCATTGTTGCAGTAGTAGAAAATGCTTCAAGCTCTAATACCATCTATCGCCAATATATTGGTGAAAATCTAGCCAATCTATTGACCAAAATAAGCTTTGATACCATATGTCACGCGCCCACAGTCTTCCCGGGGATCCAAATCAACTTGGTACACCCAATTCACCTAGCACATGGGGTCGTGTGGCACTACAACATTTCATTTCGGCAGCTTGACTAAACTGAAATTACTTCGTCCGAAATAAGCCTCAGTCAAGACGCACCCATACTCTGCCTTGATCCAACCGTTCCAACTACACTTGTGTTCTTTACTTAAAAAATTACACAATTCTTATACTTATCCAATTACGCAACCAAGAACATGCAATCATTCATACACAAGAAGAGATAAGTATGGTTGTGTGGCACAAACTATTCCTAACACCCATATAAGTATTCTACTATACAAATGTTGTTACAATGCTTACAAAAAGGATCTTCCAGATCAACACATAGATATACAAGAATTCGGTTAATTCACACCCTGACTTGACTACTTTCTCATACACCCAAGTCTCCATGTTGCAACCTAAGCTTGATTGTCACATCCTTCTCCCCGTCACGTGCACCACCCCACCTACATTTCACGCTTCTATGTTGTGCACCTTGTCCAAGACACTCCAACAAGAGATTAAGCCAATCCTTTGCACTTTTCCTTCATCTTCATCACACTTCATCTCACCTCTACCCGAGCCGCAGACCTCCCTCTCCAACTCAACTTGTGATGATGTGATGTGTTTCCTCTAGCTCATGTGTCTTGTGTCCTTTATATGGACTCCAAACGTCACCTTCACAAACTGTCATGTCCTTTGGGTGTGGCATGCCCCTTCCCGAACCATCGCACCCTAACAAACTGACATGCCCCTTCACGGACCGACACACCCATTGAACCCATGTGCTCATGAACCATCACGTCCTTTTAGATCGATGTGCCCCAACCTCTTTGGTGCACCCTTGCCTCATGATTTTCCTTGAACCAACTAAAATGACTCTTCATGGGTGTGTCAATGGGTTCATCCAACTTGTCCAACGCGCCCATGTTTCCAAGGACAAGAGGGTCCACTCCTTGGGTGCATGCCCAAGTATACTCTTCCTTCCCCAAGCGCAACCTCGAGTCCTCATCCTTCGTCGCAAGGAAAGTGAGGTGTGTTCCCCATTGGTGTCGCACATCACCATCGTGCGCCCAAGGTGCTTCTACCCATGCCTATAAGACTTCATTCTCCCAACCAATCGCATACCCCTTATGTTCTCTTGACCATCTTGATGTCGAGTCTGCCCAAGGAGCGTTCACACTCGATGGGTGTCACGGAAGGCCTTACAAAATCCAAGAGAACGTCAAGAGATTAACACAAATTTCACATCATTAGACAATTAATGAGATTGACCCTTAAATTTTTTAAAAGTAGGTTTTCATTGAGCTCTTATATTTTATTTTTTTAATCGAGTGCATTCAAATCATATTCTAATCCCTCTCTCTAGCTTCTATTATAAGTCAATTTTGAGTCGAAACAACAAAGTCCAATTACATGATATGTTCAACAAACAAGCTTGACATGAAGATTAGTACAATATTATTTTTAATTTTGATTATAATGATGTGATTTTTGAGGTGAGTCTTCCTAAGCATGTGGATGTAGATTGAAAAACATTAAATTAAATCATTTGTGTGGTTATTTATCAGTGTGATTTACAAACATTTGTAGGATGTAAAGTTATAATTACTTATGTATTCTAATTTCTTATATAGATATTAGATTATTAAATATCTTACATTTCTAGAAATAGATACATAATCACACATTACACCACCAGCAAAAGAACCACATTACAAATTACCCTTCCATAAATAAACCAGAGAAGAGAAGATTATAACATGAAAAGCACCAAATTTAAATAAAGGTAAGTATTTTAACATTATCCTAATATATATGGAAAAATATTTGACATCATAGGACACGAATCACAATCGAAATTCTAAGAAGACTCAACCATACCCATAATCTAGTTTATGGGTCCATTTTTCTCCAAATTAATTTATGGGTCCATAAGTATTAACAAATCAGATTCTTTTCTACAACCACTACAAAATAGTTAAGGAAACAAAAGTTTTATCTGCACTCCATCAATGAGTGACAAGCTCTCAAGGTTTTCATTGTGCCAGGTAACATCAACCACCAACCTCTATTAATTCAAAATATCATTGTCAGCACTTAAATATCATTATCAGCACTTAAACATCAAGATGGAGAGAGTGCATCTTCCACATCAGATATCCACTACGAGTATTCTAGTAATATCCACAATCACATGCTTCCCTCTTTAATTTGTAGCATCTTTATGCTTCCACAGAGGGTTTTTCTAGTGTTACACCCATACGCAGACTACAATACAAAGTAATAAAAAAGGTTTATTATAATATACTTCTCGTTAAGAAGAATGATGCCCTTTGTGTGTTCTGAACGTTAAACGTTCTTTCTGTGATCTCAACGCTCTTTATGTGGCACCTCTCATTCATATTATCGGCCACATTGTCACATACATATCATGGACAATTATGCATGGTACATATCAGCAATAACTATCTTTGAATTTGCTTCAACAATGATGTGTTTGAATGCCTTCTCCCATGGTATATTGCTGTATAAATAGTATTCTACATGTCCATATTAGGTGATAGTGATGGTTGTATTGCTTTAAATGTGTTCGAGAACTATTTAAACAACTTATAATTTCCTTTGAATCTTCTTCAACAATCACACATTTAAATACCTTCTACTATGGTAGATTTTGGTATATTTTTTTACAAATAGTATACTACATGACTTTTTTTTAAATATTACACTTTTATTAACTAATGTTACATCAATTCTATAAGCAGTGGTGTAACATCACTTCAATTTTGACAATACAATTGCAATATTAGTCAAAGGTTGATAATATAATGAAAAAATTGGTTGTGTGTTTATTAAATGAAGTTCCATAAGGCATGGATTTTAAAGGTTTTGATTTTGTACTTAGAAGGTGCTAAATCAATGGTTGTCGATGTGGAACACTACGCATTAGTGTGTGGCAACTTGGCATGTTACATGTCAACCTAGGCCAATGTGGCACTTACCACATGGCAAGTGTCAATCTAGCATGCATTGGCATGGTATTGTCTATGACGTTGATTAACTAACAACTATACATCAATGATACATTTAAGGAACATCAATTAAGCAATTTTCGTTGAAAATCAATGAAAACTTTGCAATGTGGTTTTTTGTTTCACTTTAAAGAAGTGGCATTAAAAGCATCATTATCATGTCAACGGAACCTCACTTATTCGATGTTTAAGGCAAATACTTAAAAAAAAAAAAAATGAGGATTGTCTTAATTAACCAACATTTATCCAATCCCATAGTGTTGAAACCTTGACACCATGGCTTCAGTGTCTAACCAACATGTTTAGGAATTATGTATGTTGTTAAATTGAATTTTGTAATGAAATTTATTTAATGTGGGAAAAGACCCCAAATGCAGTAGTTATAGTGTTTCTATATCTTGAAGAATAAGTATATATGTCACAATGAGAAGATTTTCCAGTGAAAGAAAAAGAGAATCCAATTTGCAAGTTGAAGAAGTCCTCCTCTATGGCCTAAAGAAATCACCAAGGATGTGGTATCGAAATTTTGATACTTGTGTATTGGGACCTAGATTTTCATGAAGTAAAATTGATCGTATCTACCAAACAAGTTGGTTATGATTTTTTAATCATGGTATTATATGTTAGTGATATGTTTTTAATTGGAAACAACAAGAAAACCATAAATAATGTTAATACTCAATTTGATATGAAAGATCTTGGTGCTTCAAATTTTATTTATTGCATCATAATTAAAAGGGATTGTTTAAACATAAAACTCCGATTGAATCAAAGAAAATATGTTGAAATGATATTGCAAAGGTTTTAAATGTGGGAATGTAAACCTATCAAGACTCCTACTCAAGGTTTTCAATTTATTTGCAAAACAGCTTCCCATGTCTCATGTTCCTTATGCAAGAGTTGTTTGGAGTTCTCCTGTATACCATGGTTCGTACTACAACAAGCATTGCACATGCAATGGTAGTTCTAGACAAATATATGTCGAACCCAAGGAAGGAACATTGGGTTGTTTTAAAGGGAACTTGAGATCTTTGTGTGGCACTTAATATTATGTAATATTCTACCAAGGAATCCCTAGACCAAACAAAGTTGTAGATGTAGAAGGTTTTGTTGATGCAAAATAGGTTCATTGGAGAAATTTTGAGGTAAAAAACAGCCTAAAAACAAAAAATGTTATTAATGTAAACTTTAAAAGAACCAATAGGATTCAATATGATAATGTCAACCATAAGGGTGAATAGTTTTGGAGGGAAACAAGGAAAAACTATTTTTCTTATTGTGTTTTTTACTTATCTCCTTATAAGTTTACTCAAATTTCAAGTGTAAACACTCATTAATTTTCCATCCAACTGATACCTAATTTGCATACTTTTGATAGACCCACTATGAGATAAAGTGGAAATATATGGGGGGGGAAACATATTTCTTTAAAATAAACATGTTTTTCATATATTTTGAGTTTAGCTCATTGTGGGTCTATCAGACTATGTAGAGTGGATACTGGTTGGATGTAGAATTTAGTTCCACATCTAACGAGTGCCTACACTTGAAATTTGAGTAAACCTATAAGGCGATAGGTCAAAAATACTATAAAAAAATAGTTTTTTTTCTTTCCCTTTGAAAATGGATAACTCTTATTTTATTATTTTATTATTTTCCATAGGAGGCCTGTTTTAGACCTCAAGATTTGTCTAATGTGAGGTCTTGATTTTTGAAAATTTACAAGTGGTTATATGTTTTGTTGGAAATATTGTTTCCATTGATGTCAAAGACAGGGGAGACAAGAGATGTCCAAGATAAAGATTGCAAGATGGAGATTGTTGGAAATATTGTTTTTGGATTTTTTATGCTCAGTTTAGATACCCTACCTTTGAAGGTATTTTTACCCTAGATACCTACTCAAATGGGAGCATAGCTTATATGGTTGGAAAT